>JAQFZJ010000677.1:0-19195 GCA_034695645.1 Folsomia fimetaria
CTCAAGCCAGGTGGGATGTTAATAATTGACCATCGTAATTATGATTATATTTTGGATCATGGCAAAACTCGAAGCACCAACATCTACTACAACGTGAGTGAAATATCGAAATTTTGCATGGCCAAAACTTTAAAAACGCTTGCCACTTTCTTATCCACTATTTATTGTGTTTTCGCAAGGCAAAGTCAGAAAACGGTAGTATTAGGATTGTCCTCGTAGATTTTACTTCAACCTGAGAACAGTTTTTATAGTATATCCTTTTATTTTCAACATATTCAGGTGTCAAAATTGGCCGTGAATATTTGGCCTTTTCATTTTTGTTACCAAAACAAGCCAGTTTATGATCACTCCTCCGTACTTACATAGACCAGCTATTGCGAATTAACATTGAGATTCTCAGTACGAAACGTGAATACTTATGATATCCTGTGGTTTTATCTTTCAACAACTGCATGCTATCATCATCAGACATGATTCAAATAATCAATACATGTGCCTTCTGCTTTATTAGCAAAACTTGTGTGTAACACCGCACAGTTTAAGAATTACCATGTTTTAATATACGGTGTCGAATTATCCGAATTGAATTCCTATTTATATTACAGCTTTGGGTTATCCTTTGCTAATTTTTACTTTTAAACATTTAATTGCATCCGAATTGTGGACCGAATTGTGGATTATTTATATTTATAACATAATACTGCATTTAAACTCAACCTTCAAAATGTCTATTTTCAGAGTCAATGCGTACAAAACATTCATACTTCCGTCTTGTACAAAGAGTCGAAGCCATCTCTTGTCACTTTGGATTATGAATTAGAGGTCCCAGCGGATTTCAATAATCGTGAAACGTTTGTTGCTGATCGCAGAAAGTAAGGCTAACCAAAAATACCTTTCTAACAATCTGAGTCCTATAATTCCCTCATTATTGAATTGCACTATTTTATGATGCGTTTTATTTGATATGCATTATATGCGATACTGAACTGTAGAGGATGATATGACAAATGACATGACATGAAAATCAAATAGGCAATTCGATTGCAAAAGAAGATTTGCATAGGTGAATCCACCTCATGTCAGAATGCCTTTAACCAACAAATGACCTCTATAACTATCTACTGTTCAACTTGTTCTTTTTGCACATTTGCATTAACTTTACCACGCCTATATATTCGTACGACATATACGCCTACGCGTGTATCCAACTGACTTTGTTATTCGTAGGTTGCAAGAACTTATAAATTTTATGCACAATTATAGTTCATTTATTTTGTGGGCAAATAAATGAGCTTTCATACCTAACTTTATTAATTCTCACATTCTCCTGGATTCTCCTCATTGTGATTGTGAATTCACTTGACAAAATAACTGGAATGAGACATCCATTATAAGATCATTCAATAATATGCAACTCAAGAAACGTTAACAAATATATATTACATATTAAATGAGGAATACACTGTATTAGTGTGTTGGTGGATCACATACAAAAATCCAAATTTTCCCTTGGGCTCTGTGCTTGACTGGTTATCACAAACTTCTAACTAGGACAAACCATATAGTAAAGAAAATATGATATGCAACAAACACCACGAGTGAATGAGACGCGAATGCAAGACTCATCAGTGAGCAAAACGCTTGAGGACTTGAAGCGATACTTAAACGCTTATTACTTACATCACCCTCACGCAATTTCGAATTATGACCTGTCAATTTATTCCAGCTGTTAACCACTTTGAATTACGAGTGACGGGACGATATACACGAGTAACTCAATCAAAATTAAATTTTAAATCCTTTCCAAACATTCATACAATACATGTATGATTTACTAGCTATCTGTATACGTGAATGGATTACCGTGACCAATTCACCTGACGTGATTAACCAGCTTGTCGTCAATTAATCCTCTTTGTTTTATTGAAAGCTTAAAGAAATACAAAAAAAGATCTGTATCAAATAGCGATTATATGAATCAGAATTACGAATGAGTGGTGGCAATATAGACCATTCTAATATTATTATTTTGGTGAATAATCTGTCAATCGTAGGCCAAGCCTTAAAATGACTTCATCGTTGTAATAGTGTCTCTCATCGTCTTAAAACTGATTTGGTCTTGTTTTCTGTCAGAGTCACTTCCTATTATCGTTACCACGTAATATTTATCTGTAGTACAATGTTTTATTCTTGGTCATAGTGATGCAGATGTGTCCAGTTTAACCATTACTAATAAATACGGGTTTCTTCTTGTTCCTTTTACAGCCACTTTCGCCTTTCCTACTACCCCCACAGACTTGAGTCATTCTCTGCCTTATTGAAGGAAGCTTTCGGACCAGGTGCCAAACATCAAGTTTTTGGCGACTTCAAGCCCAAGAATGAAGCCAAGGATCCTGCATTTTTCATCCATGTGATTCAGAAAGAGTAGATTTAAAAATTGGCTGAATCACTAATTCATTCTTACTTTTACTTGTTAAAATTTACCTGCCGGGCTACATATCTTGAGACTTATTGACCATTCCAAATCATTAGCTAGAGATCATAAAAACGCGTCATGTCATTCAGGCCACAACAATAATTACAACTATATGGAGGTACTGTAGTATTTTTCTTAGTTTTTGTGCATTTAAAATGATCCAGACATTTTTTTGGCCGTTGGCTATAAATTTGCAGAAAAAAATCAGTTCTTACTAATATAACTGATGCGTATGATTCATACTCTCTAACCAGAAAGTTCAGCACAACCACAACTGTTAACTTGTCTTACCAAAGGTCAGATAATAGTTGCAGAACTGTGGCACCAAATGATGGTGTCATCGTTTATGTTTATGAGATTTGGGTGTTTGGGTATGTGTCAAAAATCAAGTTATAAATTGGTCACTGTGTGATGGGCTATTAAAATCAATTTGATTGGTGTAAGTCATTATATTCAAGCTGAGAATAAAAATGAGCAATAAAGCATTTATTTCATTTCTTCTGATTTCCTGACTCCTAATTATTCTGACATTACCGGTGTGGTACTCATTTGAGCATAAGGACATCATGACTAATTTTATCAAGGGCTAGCTGACAGCTCAATATAAAATATATACTTAACATGATAAGTGACCACTACAACAATGGTGCACTATCGTATGCAAATTCATACATTTTCTGCAACATAACAAGATTGGGTGTCTTAAGGAGGTACATGCATTTGCATTTGTTGATTTTAAATTCATTAAAATTCACCTTTTAAGATTTTATCTTCACCAGTTTCAGATTTTTCAAAGAGTGGTCATGCAATGAGTCATTGCTTCAGATATATAAAAAAAACATGTTACATTTATGAATTGCAAACAGTAGCAGAACTATCAATCATTGTGGCTACCTTATATTTTATGCACATTTAATGCACATTCTGTGACCCTAAATATTATTCACCCAAGCCCCACTTGAGAAAATTGTCAATTTTAAGGCATTGTTAAGAAATTATATTTGGAGCAACTTTATTTGTAACGAGTCTTCTTTTTTGTGTTTTTTAAAGCCATCGTCACCTTGTTCCACCTACTTCATGACAATCGTAAATTCTTGGATAGTTAACACGACAGAAGAATGTTGTTTCAAGTGCGAGAGATATTGGTAACCAGTCGCATTTGGAATTTCATCACATTCACACCCGTTTTATGAATGATTGTGGTAATACCCAGGATTACTGTCATTGATTCATGATCCATTTAAAGTTTGAATACATTTGCATTCACCAAAAATTCGATATATCTACATCTTTGGGACAAATCGGTGGAGGGGGGGTTGTGTCCGTCGCTACACTAAATCACTGTTTCTACCACCATGCACAACCGTCGCAGACCAGAGTTGTTTAGCAAGTGGGGGTAAACAGTATGACTGCAACGAGACCACAGACTCCATCATATACATACTTACATAAACATAATATGCTACATACGTATTCACAGATTCGATACCTATTAAGAATACCAAATGATCATCATCATCATCACCCCCTCGAAGCTATCCCAACCTCCTCTACAACATCATCTAATAAGCATAACAAATTCTTGTGTTTGATCTCAAGAGTTCTGTTTCACCCTTTTTTCATCTTCTTCTATGTACTTGATGCTGACTGCCTGCCTGCCTGCTTACTACCCACCACAACAATGCATCCAATAATCTAACCAACCAAGTGGACCACAGCCTACCTGTTGAGTCTCATACTACCTCGACAAACTACATGTACGCCTCTGTTGTAAAAGTTGTATACGTGGTACCGTTCGTCATCTCTTCTTCTTCTTCTTGCCTTGGACGGCCTTCTTATCACTTACTCTTCACTAACTCTCTCAGTTAGTTAGTTAGTCACTGACTTGACTGCACTACAATAGAGAAAGAAAGGCACACAAGCCCTTCAGTTGCTATTGAGCATCATTGCATGCTGCATTGTTAGGGTGGCTATTGAATATCAGTCCAACGCCATAAATAAAATATTCAAACTCTAAGTGTCAATTTCACCACCCGCAATATTGTATAAAGTCGTTATTCAGATAGTCTGTGCAAATTTATAGCAAAGTTTACATTGTTGCACATTACCCCTGTTTACTCCTAGTGTTGAGAAGAAGTGAGAATAAGCAACTGTGTGAGAAACTGAGACAGACACCGCAAAAGTGACTTTATATTGAAACTGTCTCAATTTTACCCAAAAAATCGCATGCAGTTGGACAACACACAAAAAGTGATTTCAATTTTTGATTTATTGGACTGAATGTTCAAAGAAATAGAGTGATAATAAAATCATGTTTTTGTGAACCCTTTATCCAACGACAAATTTCAATTCGTAGCTGAATTCACTTCATGTTTGTTGAAAAAGGTGAAAAAGCCGGTGGACGAGAGATCCAGTACAAGTTCAACAACTACTACAACACACACACGTTGAAATTTTTTGTCCTGCTTGAAATTCAGCTCGAAAAGCTAAACATTGGAAGCTCAGTGGTGAATTATAAGCGTGGTGCCATCCTACTCGTCTTCTGATTTTTGATGAGACTGTGTCGCTTCACTCTCGTCGACAGAGTTCAAACTTGTGACATTTTCTACGGAAAGAAATACACCTTCGTATTCCAAAGTCGTAGAGTTTAAAGAGCACATTTCACGTGGAACTGAGAGAGAATCAGCATCTTATTGCTTTGCAATTCTTCACTCTGGACAACCACCACTTTCTGTGAAATTGACTGCAACTAACTTGGTATTCATCTTAGCTTTCACCCGTAATGTATGCCGGTATGCCTCTCAAAAGAATTTGATGCCAAAAGAATATTATTGGTATTGACTGAAAATAAGAGAAGTGTAAACAAAGCTGTAACAATAGTTGAATTCAAGATAGAAAACCCTGTGAACTCTGCAATCATCACCTGGATACATTTATGCACATTGTTCACAACGTTCTCACAAAAATTTTGCGACAATCGAAACAATAATGAATTTATATGAGCAATCGGAAAGTCGTGTCCATTCCACATAAAAGTAAATGTTGTCTTTCTCAGACGCTGACAAGGACCTCTTATTATCATGAAGATTTTCTTTCAACCGACATTGACAACTCGTGAATATTAAAACATAATAATCCATTGAGAAGAGGGCTCGACAACCGACCCGTCTACTTGCTCGTATTGCGGATGGACATGATTTATAGTTGTCAAATTCTACAACTTCATCTCAATCTAAAGATTTGATCAGTCAAGAGTCACCAAAGAGTCAAAGTTGGACGACGTATATCTTTTGGATAAATAATACTTGCAATTTTGCTGAACTAAAAATGTGCTCTATTTTATAAACTTACCTTTGAAATGGGATAACGGTGCTTTAAAATTTATGATGTAACAATAATGATATAATTTAAGAATATAAAGGATATTATTCATGTCCTCATGATCCGTCCATTCATCCGCTCCACGACACACACAAGCTTTTGTGAATTGGGCTTAAAAACTCCTGACGGACCACTTTGTGGATTATTACATTATTTCCATTGTTAACATTATTGCTCTCAACGGTCTGTTGGGCTTGAAAGTTGAATCTCTTATTGTCCGGCAGACGAACGACAATAAGTGGAAACCATAAAATAGAATAATGTTGTAAAGCTGCTGCTCAAGAAACGCTGCTCTGGCTTACATCAAAATCAGAAGAGGTTTATATAAACGACGACACAAAACAGTTTGTTGGTGAATGAAGCCGATGAGATTCAAGATCAACCTGAAACTGGAGACAGTTGACTAAGATGCTTATCAGAACATAAAGTCAATTTAAATAATAACTTGTCCACAAAATATCTTGAGAGATCTCGTGTACTTTCATCGGGCATCTCTTCTTGTTCCACTGGAACATTGGCCCAAAAAGTCGCAATTGTGTACTTACAATAAAATCCAATTTAATATAAGTTTACTGTAAATTGTGAAATCTAAATCCAGGCGACTTTACTCCTTTCATCAAAGACTTAAATTCTGTGGTTTTGTCTGACTGACTTAAATTGACTTTTGGAGATCAAAGGAAAGAGTAAAAATGTTATGTTGGTAGAAAGTTCGGATAAAGTAATCAATCAAGTGAACTAAAAGAAATCTTTAAGAAATCAAGCACTGTCTAATTCACAATATAATAGAGTACAATGAAGAAAAACTAATGAACCACATTCCTTTCGGCTGAATACTAAATGCGAACAAAGTTCAAGGATTCTATTTTTAATTAAGTACAAAGTTGGTGAAAAGTTTTATTCAGTGAGAAACAAGGTCGAACTTTTTTCAAATGCAAGGAAATTGAAAATGCATGTACACGAGGAGGACTGAAAAGGACTGCGAATAAATTTAGCAGTTTCCAACTGTTTTTTACTGTAAAGTTGCGAAAATGAGATTTGCATGTACCCAGAATACCCACCAAGAAATAGTATAAATCCAATGTGCTACTGAATTCCTATCATATAATCAATTATATCAAAATGCCGTCTTGTAAAGCTAAAAAGCGTCCAGCGTCTGAAATGAAGAAAAAACCATCAAAATCAAAGTCTACAAAGGTCAAAGATACAAACAATAATCACGGCGACATGAATGCTGAAACATTGAAAAAATTGAAAAATTATGAGAAATACTCCCTTCGGCCCAGATCTATTCAAAATCGTATTGAAACAGAGAAACGACAAAAAATGGAACCAAAGAAGCAACCAAAACCAAAACAGAAACCTCCTCCTCTTAGCAAATATCGGAGAAAGACAGCAAATGCAAGAGAACGAAATCGTATGAGAGAAATCAACACTGCTTTTGACTGCCTTCAGCAAGTGGTCCCAGCGTACCCAGTGCTTCCGGTAAATGCTCAAGGGAAAACTTGTGAGAAACTAACGAAAATCACGACTCTCAGATTAGCCATGGACTATATTCAAAAACTCAGCACTTTACTCAACGATCCTGAAAATCCGTCATCTTATGATGTGGACCTATCTTTTCTTTCTGCTGGACTAGCAGGCAGCAGTTCCGGCTCCTCAAGTAGTGCAAGCAACTATAGTGAAAGCAGTGGCATTGGTGCTGGTGGCAGTCTTAGCTCAGAGTTTTCTCCAGCCTCTTCATATGCAATGTCTCCACTCTCAAGTTGCTCCCCTGCAGGACCAGAGTGCTTCCAGACAGTGATGAGATCCGCAGTCTCACCCGCAGCAGCGGCTGCTGTGACCACAAATGCTGCGAATTTGGTCCAGCATCTTCAAATGTCTGCAAATATTACAAATTCTTCTGTGAACCAAATTGGCCTGCATCCCGTTGTTCCATCATCACTGCATGGAGCCATAGTTATGAATCCACCCCTAATTTGTCACTCATCATCATCACCACTCTCATCCTCTCAGAATTCCCCCATGTCCATGTCCCCACCACCATCAATCTCACTCTCATCAAATTGTTCCTCAGAATCAGGTTTCCCTTCCTCCACGCTGTCTCTGTCCGCAAATATCAACTCATTCTCACATAAAACGCTTCAACTGCAATGCCATGGAACGAAGCTACCACCGATTTCCACCTCTTTGTCTTCTGCACTGCTTCGAAAATCAATGTCTACTTTTGCGGCGGACTGTGCTCAACTTACTTCTGGATTTGTGGGGGATTCCTTCACCAATTTCTGTGTTAATTCATCAGGTTCTGGGAATCGGACGGGATCATTGAGTTCACTCACGGAGAGCGATTTGAGTGAGTATGCAAGTGATCTACTTTCAGATGAAGGGTCCACCTTGGATGATCCCATGTTTGATGATATCATTGGTGTTGGGGTGGGGACGGACCTGGAACTACTGCTTCAAAATGACACTATGGGTGTTGGGGAAGCTTTAAGCTTTTAGTGTAAAATACATTTTATGGTGACCTTGGGTGATATTATAACTACGCATTGCTCGGATTGTCAAATCGTTCCAATACAATAGTTCCACTTTATTAGCTTTAATTATTCATGTCAGTAGTAATAGAATTTCCTTCTGAACTAGTTTACCTATACACGATTTTATATTCCTTTTGTAAACTTGGACGCAATGGTGGACAAAAGGGAGTTTAGATAGTTTTAAGTTAAAATAAATAGGCATGCAATCCACCTACTTTTGCAAAAACCGGTGCATTTA
Organism: Folsomia fimetaria; assembly: GCA_034695645.1. Lineage (NCBI taxonomy): Eukaryota > Metazoa > Arthropoda > Collembola > Entomobryomorpha > Isotomidae > Folsomia > Folsomia fimetaria. The sequence goes on from JAQFZJ010000677.1 coordinate 8,630, forward strand.
TCGTTCGTTTATATAGTTAAGTGAGTTAAATCCGTCAGCAATGCTCTTTACACAAGTTGACTCGTTCTTGTAATCTGATTTATTTCTTTATCTATTAACCAAGGTCTACATGAACATTAGTGAAATAAATGCCCAGCTTGATCCAGAATAAATTTAGATTAGTCGTGACATTTTGCAAACTTCAACATTTCTTGGCAGCAATATTTACTTATATGCAAAAAATCTTTATCAGTAACATTTTGCAATAACTTAATTACAATAATTACTATCTTCTTATGAAAAATCTATATTAAAATCCTGCGTAGGAACTGGAAAAAATACTAATTGAATCAAAAAGCAGAATATTATCGGTGTTAAAAGTTACAAGCATTACTGTAGCTGTAAAATAAAAGATAAGTGGAGACACAAATTGAAGAATTGTTAGTCGTGAAACTTGTAATCACGAAACAAAGAGTATGATTATAGGTTGATTACTCAGAAGAGGTGTATCCCAGCAATCCCAAAACTCATTCTGGGTGGAGGAACGCATTATCTCGCAAACTTGATTTGATTCAGTGTCTATTGAACAACATTCAGCTCTGACGACGACGATTCATTTTTTATACAGTAAAATAAAACCGGTGAATGTAGCCCCATACAAAAGGCTTATATATTACTGTATTACTGTATTATCAGTTTGAATTGAATACGTTCTAGTAGAGTCTACTTTGTCAAGGGGCAGAATCAAATCAAGCAATAAAATACAGATATATAATAATTTTACATTACTGACTTTCTAACTTAGGGCAAATCTCTGTCAATATAACTGATACTCACTCAGGCCAAACATTTTTACTATAAATTTTAAACATGGTCACTGTCCTGTCTTATCTGCTACTATTGTGATCAAATAAGCGCAGACCAAATTGTTGAGTAGTTCCAGTCATTGTAGAATTCTGTTTATTTTATTGGTTTGCCAAAGATTTACACCAATATATTTAGATTTATACATATCATATCATTGTGGAATATATTAATACAAGCATATTGTGTAATTTTTGTATTTGGTCTTTTCTCGATTTAGAAAATCTGTTTTCCGTATAACTTTGGTCGGAGTATGTAATATTTGTTAAATTACAAAAATCATAATAATATAGGTTAATGTAATCAAGGGAAAACTAATGTTAGTTAGTACCTTGCAATTGAATTCTCGTGTGCCAGTGAACCCTTTGTGCAATAGTTGTAAATAATAATATCATGCCCGGTGGCTAAATAATATGTTATTGCTATTTGTTATTTGGTCCATTACTCCACGTAATTTTATTAAATATTATTATTAGATATTAAACTGTTCCAAAACGGTTGTGTTCCTTGAAATCAAATAAAATGTAACATTTGTTTGTAATAATCAAATAAAAGTGGCAATCAAATGGTAAATCGAAAATCGTTACATATTTGCAATGCCAATATATTGCTGTCCATTTAAATAAATTGTGGTGGTAACTTTAATTTCATTCATCAAATCTATTGACATAAAAAATGCGGATAAAAAAGTCTGAATCCGTTAATGAGGTCGTGCACTAATGATGCACTTGCTGCAAAACCAAAGTAATCTGAACAATGTACATATGTACTGAGTTTTTGTTTCGACGTTGCAATGGTTGCATTCGAATATCATAATTCCCCACACTTTGATGTATTATTATGCAGGTATGCCACCGACCAATCTATATAGGTAACCATACAGTTCATGTCATCTGCAACTTCACAACCATCCTCTTTCTTTCGTCTCATTGTTAGTAATGGTGCATAAAAATAAAAAAGTATAAAAACAACACACATTACATATTTACCCACTCACTCCAAGTTGTACAAAGTACATTTGAGAGTGACGTTAACTGTCATCCACCACAACATTGCATTTCTACTTTGCTTGTCTAAATTGATGGCACTATGATGGTGTAGTGCAAATAAGTCAAGGTGATTTCTACTTCGGGTGGAAGAAAACGGCAATAATGCAATGCAATAATGAAAATCATGTTGTAAAAAGTTTAACGGATGATTGCACGCTGTAGTTACTCTCGTATGACAACACTATTGTTAATAATCTTGTGTGTAGATTACCATATAACAAAACAATCTATGAATATCCTTTTAGAATTTATTTACTGCAACAGGAGAAAATTGGACAATGCTCAAAGTTACACAGTCAACGTGAATCGCCACATCTTCTTCGTTTGAGTGAGGTGCATTTACTCTTTCGTGTGAGGTCTTTGAGGTCTTTAATACTTCAATCTATAATTTGTAAGCATTCATATCTCTTTTTATCATAAACAAAAATTTTATTCACTTGGTAAATATGTGTAACATAAAATGGAGTAATTAATTAATATTACTAGTATTAAAATTATTATTTGAGATATTACAATTTGAGATATTGTTATTGGCTTGACTAACTCGATTTTGTGTATACTTTGATAAGAAATGTAAACTTTTATTATCGTTTTTAACAAATAATACCTAAATATATACTTTCATCCACTGTATAATATTGTCTCAAGGTTATGGATACTATTGTATTACGTAACTCTAATTTAAACTCTGCATCTGAAGTCTGCAGTATACAAGTCTATATGTACCTACCAATGTCCCATTTCAAGAAAAGTTTTACAGTTTAATGGAATTCCTGATTAAGGTTGAAACAACATGTGCGAGAGGGAAAACTAATTTCGCTCTCTTTTAATCAGAATACCACAAGGACGAAACTCTGGTTTCGGAGAAAGTTAAAGAAATCGCAAAGGTATTATATACAAACAAGGTATAACGGTACGGTTAATTCATGAAAAACAATGTTGCAAGTCTAATTGCTTCTTGTTTGCAGTTTGTTCAATCTAGTTTTCAATTGTTGACTGTGTATACCATCCTGCTTTTGAGTTGCTGCAATTTTTACATTTCTAATCACCCATTCACAAATTAGTAATCCGAGTGCTGCTGAGTGTCGCCCCAGTTTTCTTGTTAGGTTAATAATTTATGCTATTGGAGCAAGCGTATTCTTTGTATATACACGTATTATACTGTTCTCCCTCAACCACTGTTGATGTAAAACTTTTGTCTGGTCTTTGGTCTAGCCTACATTTTGATTAGTTCAAGGTAGCACTAGTAATAAAAGAATTGGGAAGAAAAGCAGAACTAAAAACTCGTTGAATTCGCAACATATATCTGTAAACCGTCCGATTAACATTAAAGAAATATATCAATTTCCAATATAAATAGAATTTATACGCTTACAAAAGATATGCAATAATGATCAAAGCTTCTGCCAACGTGTCACAGTAGAAGATACATATAATCTCTAAATTGCAAGTGCAGCTTAATTTAAAATGTCACAAGCTCACAAAGCAGAAATGGTAAACAATTGCAATTACAGACGTACGTACGGGTTGCTTACATTGCACATAATTTGATTATGTGATTGACTCATACCTCCCAATGAATGTTGTTGTGTTCATTCATTCCTAGCTTCAATATCAGATTTATTCAAACGGGTTATGGAGGAATTTTATGCTATGTTTTGATGCCTATGATATGACCATTTGAAAAATTAGGATGGTGCGATGAATTCTGAGTAAGCATTAAGCAGGATGACAGAGAAGATGTGTGCCTGATAATAATAATAATAAATGAGAGACTTTCTCTGATTGCTCGACAGTTCAACTCATTTATCCACAAGCTCATTTAGAAGAATATTACATCTTTACATAAGCGATATTTAGGCAATTTTTAAAGAATTTTTAATTAATCAGTTATTTGATATCAAAGCTAAATATTTGAACTGTGACCTTAAATATTTGATTTGCTTCAAAATATGTGAATTTTATTCTTGATGTAAAACAGCATGCATGTATAAAAAAGAATAACAATTCATGGTGTCATATGAGCTCATCCTCATCTCATGCACTATTGACCATACCACAAACAAAACAAATGATGGAGTGATGCATTTGATTAGCTAGATGATTGGATTATCACTGAAAGAATCAAGTAGCAATAACCTGAATGAAGAATAGGGTTAATCCAATCCAACGGAAGGTGAGCGAGCGTCTGCGTCTGTGTGGCTGAATCATCATGACATGAAATGATCCCTCATGAAAATCGTGTAGGCATTAATTTCAATACTTATCACTTGCTTCACAGAATATAATACATCGATTTAAAATTCTATTCCTTCTTTTACAATGCAAATAAATACTGCATTTAAAAAGCAGAGTGTCTTCTTGTGCGAAAATAAAAAAAAATAGGAATTTGCACAGACAACAGCCAAGTGCCATGCAAAATTGAAAAGTATTCAACACGAGGCCATCTTCATATCTTTATTTTTGCATCCCTTCATAAAGAAATATGTGAGATTGGAATGAAATGGTCACGGAGACAAGTAAAGTTTATTTTTCACACACATTAAAAATTAAAATATCCTCTTTCTCGTGCACCAATGCAAACAGAGCGCGTTGTGCATCATTTCATGTGAAAATGGGATAAGCCTGGCATACATAAGTTCAGATTTGCTATATGTATCTTTTATTACAGCACAGCACGGTGTTATGTCGAACTGACGCTGGTTTTGGCGGATGTCGACAAGGATGAGATCTTGGAATGAAAGTAAAAAGATTTTTTTATTGTAAACATTAGACCTATGTCTGTTATCTTCATCTAACACTTATCATTTGTATAACCAATAACTCAATGTATGTAGGCACACGATCAAGAGCTCTATAATATTATCTTACTGCTGCTGTGCACACGGATGGATGGTCAGTTCAGTATTATTATTAGATGTCAATAATAGTCCTTCTTCTTGTCCATATTTACAGAGTCAATTTAGACTTCCTGCCCAGCTCACTCGTAATATTTGTAAGTTTCTTTTATTTATTTTTAAAGATCGAGTTGCTTGTTGGAAAGTTGCAAAAGGTGAATTGCTCTATGCATTCCATTGTTTGCAATGATTCACAGATTCCCATCCATTGTGCAAACGTTCTTATTGATATAGAGATTTCTACGATTATATTATTATTACAACTACACAACTGGTTAGGTTAGGATGTTGAATATTGACATAAATATTGAATTAAATAATATATGGGATATCATTAACTCAATGTGCATACATACCGCCGGCATTCATTACATTGAACTGAGTTGAATGTTTACTTAAAGTTTTTGCTACTGACCGATTATTGAATATTGATTAGTATGGTGTGTAATGTATTGAAATGATTGATGCCTTCATTCTTTCTTGACTGATGTTCATTATGCCAAGAGTAGAATAACTTGAATTTGAATGACAATTCAGCATCAATTTAATTAAGAGCGGTAATTGACCAGCGAGAAGTATCTTGACATCATTGAAATGAATGGATAATGATGCTGTAGTGTGCACTTCAATCTTTGATAAGCCAATAGCAATATCTAGCCCCTTTTGTTGTGAACACAATACGATGACCATTGCCAACAATGAATAACGTTTTACAAGAATTGCACGAATTGTGAATTCAAATATTCTGTACACTAAAGTTTTATAAATCTATAAAACACAAAAACTTTTGCATTCTTTCGTGCGTATGCAGTTCTTATGGGTGCCACTGCCTAACCCATGCTTATTTGATGCGTGTTGATATGTTGACCGAATAAATATTCTGCATGCTTCTGTGTGCTTTAAAATCTTTCGTAATGTGCCAACTGTCCATCAAGCAATATAGCGTCCAGAGGAATATTAATTACATTCAGATGATCTGATGAATAGAATAAGTGAAATGTGCAAGTAATGAGTCTCATGCTTGTAGGAAATATTTAGAATTTAAGAAAATTTAAATTATTTAATTTCAACATCTGATATATTATCGAGTGTGAAATTGGCATATTTTCTAATACAAAGAAATTGCATAATTGAAAACACATTTCGGAGCAAAGTTTGTAACTTAAAGTTTCTTCATGTACATAGATACTCGTATCGTGGTTGCGTACTCCAATGGAAATCAACATGAGTCTCACATTCAACAAAAGTCAAAGGTCAGAAATTGATGAGATTGGTACCTGCATCAATTTGTAGGCCAGTGATGGTAGCATATCGCTTTTATTTATTTAACAACAGGGAGATTCATGATCTTCAATTTTAACAACAAAAGAAAAGGATTGCCTCGATGGACTCCCTACAAATTTAATATTTGTAATTGAGATTTTCAACTGATTGTCAAACAGATTCAACAAATAGATGTCCGCTTCTGATTGCTAGAATTAAATTATGTAAATTCATATTATTGTGTTTTAACTGTTGAAGCATGGTTGAGTGTGTGTGTATGTACATAAAGTTGAGTTTCAATCAAATTTAGTGTGCAAATTGTATCTGTAATTCCAACATCCTTCCTTTGTCAGTCACTTTTTTCCCATCTTCTTTTCAGCGATATGACTTCATCTGAAACGGACTTGCCTCAAAATGATAATTACACGCTTTTCACTATAAATGCAATTAACATCACATTCAACCTTGTTTTTGGTCCTTAACTGAGTGCATCTAGATTTTATGCACGTTGATAACTTGGACAAACAGAAAGGCGGTTGTTCTGAGCAATTAGTGGCGAAGTTAGTGACTAAGTGCTTTGGTGAAACCAAAATTGTTGCTTCACATTATTTGACCCTTGATGGGTTTAAGCACATCAGCAGGGAAGCGTGTGCTTTGGATGTTTGCATTTGTTCTTAGCACTTTGCGAAATCGGAAACACAAAAATTTAGAGCAGTTTGTCCATTCCAGCATAGTTTGACTACGGACCGAGCTACTTGAACATTTTCAACATAATATACATATAAATATTTCCCACTTTATCACAATTTGATAAACCATTCAGCATTGCAATTGGGACATGGCTATAATAAAGTATTGATTCACTGTCACGTATTGCATCACCGCTACCAGGACTGGTTGTGCATATCACTCAGGAATTCTCCTGAACACAAACTGTGCTGAGCTCTGTGAGTGTTATGTTATAAAAGCGATAATCTTTTTCAAGATATATGACTCGCACCTGGCCGTGCATGTGCAATTCACAGTAAACCACCAAAAGAGTTGAGAAGTTAACAATAGTGGACTGCGAGGAGGATTGATTGGACATCAAATAAATGCGTGCAGAAGAGGAGACCCGAAGAATGAAGTGTTGATGAAGGGTGAGGAAATTAGAAAAGCTAAGAATATTTATTATTATAAATGACTGAGTGATTGCGGGGTCTGACAGGTGATGTGTTAAGAAGATGCGTTAGGAGGTAAATTGGTTACCTTCTTATCTCCTCCGCCTTGATTTCGTCTTCTTTTCCTTGTCAATAATCATACAGACAGACCGGAGAGTTAGTGGTGTGGCATACCTCACCAACCATCAACAACAAGACCAAGCCAATCTTCTTCTTCTTTGCACTGAATTTCGATTCTTATCTCCAGCTTTGAAATAAATTCTGCTAAACATTTATTCAACATAACATCATCTCTCGGCTTGTACGTACGAAGGAAGCAAGCAAGAATGTACCACTTTTAAGATGTAATTTAATTTGATTGATTTTCAAAGAGTTATACATAAACACAAAGCTCTCAACATCACAGGTTGAAATCATGGGTCAAGAATTACTATTAAGCACAAACTATGCTTTCGGCATTTCAGTACTTTAAAATTGTAAACATGCAACGTATTTCAATTTAATTCAATTCATCACATCATACCAAGAATTTGAAAATGTGGCAAGATTTATCCAACTGAAGCTGAAATTGTAGGTTTATTAGGTAGGCAGGAGGATCATCAGCAGAGCAAATACCATTTTGAAATTCCAAGATGATTTGTAAATGCAACACAAAGCTCTATTCGCAATTAGAATGCCGTTCCAGTAAATGAATGTCACAACTGGATAATAACTACACAATGACGTATTCTGTAAAAGTTCATAAATTCTTTTTTGAATAACCGACCAAGGAACTAATTGGGGAAAGTATAAGTGTCACATGGCAGTTAAATCTCAGCCAACAATGGTGTGCGGTGAACTTTGTTACTTTTCATGGGAATGCCTTTGATGCACACTTCGCATACATGTTTTGTTACGTATTGTGTATACTTCTTCATTTGTGAATTTATGGTTTGTCGCCGTCGTGGGCAAGTTGTTTGGGTTTCATCCACCTGGATTTTCGTAAACTGGATCGTAACAATAATTGAATATTGACATTTAGACCTGAAACGAGATTTTAAAACAGGGGTGTCCATTAGAAAAACGCAAACTACTTCATTAAATCCGACAAATAGGGATTTTCTATTGATTTCACAAAATGATCGGAAAAGGTTAACGATTGATTTATGGAGTAAAGTGGTTTGTGTAGGATTTATTTTTTTATTCTGTAGTTCACTATCATAAAGTAATTCAGGTGCCCAGCCCACACACCTCACTTGTTTACTACAAACTTATATAATTAAATTGCATATATTCATATGGCTTTGTCACTGCAAGATGAACAAGCATTCTAGTTCACAATATCAACGTTGAAATATTTGCACATTTTAAAAATCCTTGTGAAAATTATGAACATTGATGAATGATTTAGAAAAACGCACTTAATTATGTAATTAGCGTACTGTAAAACTAAATATAAATAAACTCCGACTGACCTTGCTTATTCATATCACGTGATGTCATTTCGGTTGCATATGCTACTTTATGTAACTCTGAAGTTGACCGGTTATGCGGCTGGAAATTTATGAAGCAGACAACAAAAGAAAGAATTACGTTAAACCCCATTATTAGTAATTAAGGTCAAGACGACGACAAGCGATGAGTAGTCGGTTGTATCGCACCATTAAATTACGTGAATGTATTATGTCCAAGAATTTAGAGGGCATTTCAGCAATATTTCAAGATTCCTGTTCATCTGAGTTGAGTTAACTTAAAATATGCCACAGTAATTAACGACATTTAATTTTTTCATCAGTCTGCATGATCCAACCACTTATATAACTAATTTCATTATCAGTAGATGATCTGAATTTGGCTCTGGAATACGAATGAAGTTTTGTGGTGCCAACCACCAACCACAGACATTCGAAAGCTACACACGTGCATGGCGTATCACATTCATCCAATTGTTCGTTGAAGAATTAAAAGATGATACCAACCAACTGAGCCAACCACTTATTCCCTCTCTCATGATGGGTGGTACATAGGTCCTGCTTATTAAAATTATAATAATAACAATCGACGTCGGCGTTAATGAATGTAAATGTAAAGAAGATCTTCTGGAAGTGCGTTGTTCGCAGGAATAATTTGTAAGCATGTGGGAGATAAGCTGACATCATCCTTTTCTTATACTATTCTGATGTCATCTAATCTTAACAAAAGTTTTCTTAAAAACTTAAAACTTTACATGAATAAAATATTTTTCAAACTCAAAGGTCTAAAAAATTGCACGTGCAAAATCAATGCACGTATCTGCATTGATGCAGAAAAGTGCATTGGTTAACTTACCCTTTCATAATACATTCCTAATTCAGACAACTATGCAATACAACCCTTATTTCGTTTCGTACTCATTCATTGTGTGGCTTTAAGTTTGGCTCGATGCATCCAATTTCCTTAAAAGTCAATGAACAATAAAAACTTCGTTACTGATTCATTTGCTTGGCTGAGATTTTTAAACGTGAACTTGAGAAGATGAGAGTGCATCCAACTCGTCAGTGTTTTCAGCTGTGTAACTCTTTACTTTTTTGGGACGCACCAACAACCAACATACATACATACATACATACATGGTATTGTGTATATTGCGTATAATGTATATCCCGAAAAAAAGACGATTATGATAACTAACTGCTTCCCCATGAAGTATGTAATATGCGTGCTAATATAGAATCAAATAAGGACAATCGTAAGGTTGATTTGGTCATGTCTGCACTGTATTGCATTGCACTAGCTTTTCAGAATAATATTATGGCCATTGTTTTGGTCAGATTTTGATAGCCCTAAATGGAAGGATGAGTAAGATGGTTCGGCAAAGATCATTTCTACTGACATCCCCAGCTCTTGTTTTCATTTTGATGCAAGATGCAATGGCACAGTATACTTCTTGGGCACGGGACTTGGCTCGAGTTCCTTATATAGAGACAAATATGGGTTGGTTAACAAGCCGTTTTATTATTTGTTTGAAGATGAGATGAAATGAGTGACTCTGTCATCACTGTCAGTCACTGACTACTTGTTTGGATTGGGCAACTGATATTTATTTTATTATTGAGGTTGGTAAGGGTCCAACCAAATACAGAGCAAAATAGGAACCTTCCTTAACTGAATTTTTTTTAAAGAATGTATTTTTTGTTGCAAAAATTAGAAAATAAAGTTGTTATTTTTTATTTATTTTATTCATGTGAATTTACACCCTCATTTACACCCGTTGTTTCATATAAAAAAGAAGTGGTTCAGTTTCCAGCCGAGAAAATTGGAAAGTAAATGGAATCTTGAGTCTCTCCCATGCTGGCTACTTAATTAAGTGGTAGTTGTGGACGCAGTAACCTGTAC
>JAQFZJ010000678.1:0-19194 GCA_034695645.1 Folsomia fimetaria
GCTTCGCTATTTTGGGATATTGGAGATAACTACTTACGTAAAGCTTTAGCAATTGTAAAATTATCATTGGTTATATATGAAAAGTACTGACGACGACTGAAATACTTGATTGAATACTGAAGATCCAAATTGGTATGACATTTTGCTGAATACTTTACTTTAGTTTCTGGTGTGTGTTTATGTGAATATCCAGAGTGGTTACTTTTTTATTACATGTCACACTTTCTTCACAATTACAATTATGAATTACTATATTTAGTTCCAAACCCAGGGAATTTACCCAATCTCGTCTTAGAGCTTTCTGGCACAATGAACGGATTCGTTTTCGAACCATGATGTTGACTAGAATGTGGCACTTCTTGCACATCATCTTCCAAACCTCGACTCGGGAATTTTCACAATGTTTGAATGTTTCGGTTATCGGCATAGTCGGATAAGATAGATGGGCATGATCCCGTCCTTGCTCTTCCCCCCAATTGATTTTCGCTATTGTATTTATCTGATTGACCCTGTGTTCTTAACCATAAGCGATGAAGCTTCAAAGCCATGATTGACCATAGCGTTTTTCTTCTTCTTGTCCGACACCAAGCCCGCAGTGTGTAAAAGTAAATGACTTCGACAAGACTGAGACCACTAAACCCCAAGCACAGGCCCATCAGTCCTCCCGTGTTTGCTGTAAAACGGTTTAAAGTCTCAATAATTTGTTTTGCAACGTAAATAAGAATGAGTCGAGCTAGCCATTCTTTTACCAATTAAATCTGTTATGCCATAAAGTTCCTTTCTAACTTTGGCATAGCTAGAATCCGATGAAAAGTAGATGTGGACGATGGACACATTTTTCTTGGCCCTTTGAATGCAACCATTAAATACTACAGAGAAACGGAGAAAGTTATGTCATCAAGCATACCATCGAGCCGTACGGTTTCGGTCGTCAATCCACAAATTAATCCCTTTTTGAATTGGGGTCACAGTGGTTTCAGATAAATAATCTAATTCAGTGCATGATGGCAGACAAAATCCACATTCCGTTTGTATTCCCGTTTTCACCCAAGACTCTGTCATGTTCCAGTTATCGCCCATTAATTAATTCGTAATTAAGCCATGGTTCTCTTTAAAATGAAAAAGGATTTTGTACCTATCGCCCACTTACTTCGAATGCCTTCCACACAATTGAATTTCCCAGCTCCACAAAGGTCTCTGGTGTTGTCGCCTAAATTAAGTTTCAAAAGTTTTTTTTTAAATATGAATTCTTAGCGTCACTTGGCGAGAAGTGGGTGTATAAATCCTCACGGGGCATGTAGTATCGAACGCATTTACATTCTGCATATGTGAGATTTGCTAGACACTCGTCAAAGCAGTTGGATGATGTGTAATGGTTGAAATATGCCAAGGGATACTCTCCTCGAAAGTAGCAATTCCGTTTTTCCTAATAAATATTTAAATGTTTAGGTTTTAAATTCAACACGTGCACATTCATAATTCATACCAATTTGAAACCTCGAATGTCATTATCTGCTATGATAAGGTCGGGTCGAATTCCCATGAATATTTCCGAGTTAGGGTGAATTGCTAAAATTAATTTGCTTTCAAATGTATGTGATTTAGGTTATAGGCCATTAAATTCATAAACGTAATACCGATTCCAAAGTCAACAATGTGAGGAAAATCCAACGGCAGGTGTTCTACAAGCTATTATTAAAACATTAGTTAAATGTTATAAAGTCGGATATATAGCGCTTCAAAAAAATTACTCGAAATCCCTGGCTATCACTGGAAGTGCAAAAATAATCATCCAAATCTGGATTAAGTAATAAACTCAAGCCTGAACTTTTGCCGGTTCGATACTGACTTCGTGGATATGTTTTGGTTTTTTCTGAATCTTGAATTAGCAGGCCATGTTTTTCATAATCCCAAGCTGACCATTCTTCAATTTCGTCCCTATCCTCACGATTGTCGTTCCTGTGCATAAAGTAATATTTATTGTAATAGAAAGCAAGGTAGACATGCATCCCAAAATATCAACTCACAAATGCCGAGACATCAAAGTTTGTGGCATCATGTTAAAACTAAATAATACCCATTTATTCAAACTGATCTTCTTATCTACTTAATATGATTGTCACATTACCTACAGCATTTTCCAAAATCAGTTTCAATAGGTTTGAATAATTTGGTGCAGTTGATGGCTTCATCTTGCCAAAGACACAGTGGAAGCATATCTGGTTTTTATAAGATAAATTATTAAATATATATTACACGATATCTTATTATACAGTATGTGGTCTGAACCTGCACAGCTTTGAGATGCCTATAAATGATATAAAAAAGTACAAATCAGACTAAGGAAGGACTCATTGTACAAAAGAAAGTTGGGAAAATTACTTTACGTAAAAAGCTAGCCACATCCGCTTGCTCGTCATCTCCATCTTGAATATTGACTTTCCCAAGGAGTTCCGGAGGAATTTCTCCTCGAAATGAAGTGTAATTAAATTTCTGGGAGAAGCTTTTGGACGCTGAGCAAACATGGTCCATGTAGTAAATGGATTTAAGGGCATCTCTCACAAAGGGACTGGTCGTGTCATTCCTAGAAGTTGTCCTATTGCGACATCAAGAAATAGGCGTGAAAGTAAAAATATTCAAGATATTGAAATAAGGTTGTAACTCGTAATTCATGGCCCCACAAACCTTATATAAGACATGGCTTTACTCCGCTGAACTTTGTTCATATTACAGACTACAAAGTAAATCAACGTTTAGTTTTGGAGATGCACTATTATTCAACATTTCAATTCTCTAGAAGGCTTACTTGTAATTGCAGGGAATGGGATTTTATCAATAGTGGTTTCTACCGGTTGGAAAGTAACGACTACCGGACTGTTGAAATATGTCAGCCATATTTGGCTGATAATGATTCCAGCAATAATAATGGAAATTATGAAGGCAACCAACCAGAAAATTTTGAAAGAAAATCAAGTTCAGACCTTTTTATGGCAGTGTCATTCATTGATAAGCCTACCGCTCAATTAAATGTCTCTGAGGCTGACAAATAAACCGGAGTCCATGCAAACTCGTTTCCTGTGTAAAATCCACGGTGTTATTAATATCCGCCATATCCGGCTCCCACCAACAACACTTTGTGGATGCACAGCATCTATGGGAGTGGGTGGAGGGGTCACGGTTGGAAGGGTTTCTGGTACGCGTGCTAACGCCTTGAGTTTCTGGAGTTTCCATTTTGATTCAGGCCTTTAAACTTTCTCTTTGCGATCCAAGTAGTTATTCTTGCCCTCTGCACTGAATTATACACGTCTTTTGTGACAAAATTCGCTATCAAAATGAAGCAAATTTCTACGAATATGTTAAACACAATCCGCCCAAATTCGGAGAAAGAATCTGCTGCATTCAGAAAATCAGAAACCCATAGGTTAATCAGCAAATAAATTCAAAAGTATTATTCACAGGTCACTCATGTGGAGTTGTGAGATGAAAAATGCTATTACTTGCAAGTTACAAAAGCATTTTATTCTTTGTATTTCTTTACTCTACAAAAGGCATTCATTTTTCAGGCTAATACTGAATGTCAGAGAAAATCGCCACGCAGAGTTGCGTCGCTCATAATTTCGCCTATGATTATATTATGTTACATATTTTTGGCGAGTGGGCGAGGTTTTACTGAAACTGGAATTGGGATAGAGGAAGTCAACAATAAAACACTGAATTTTGACATGTAATAGGAAAGGATCACGCAAGAAAAGGATCTGACCCATTCCGTTACATAGAAGGGAAAGTCAAGTAAGAAAGGAAAGCTGCCCGAGAGATTAATGAGTTTGTAATGCAAATTAGCAAGGTGTGTCACTATTCCTCATAGCATGACTAAAAAAAACACGGTCATAATTTCCATGATTGACACGAGATTTTGGTTGTTGCCACTATCCATCGCTCTTGGAGTCTTTGATACCTGAAACAGGCAGGAACAGGCACAAAACAAACTTCATGATGGAAATATTTTTTAAGGATACCTTCACTTAATCTTTATGGGCACTGGTGTCAATTGTGTGGCCAAGAATGAACTCAGCATGAGAACTTGTCGACATACCCTTTTATACTGGGGTGCACAGCGGAAGCTTCATCAAGTAATTGCGATAATATTGCTTTTTACTTTTTTTCAGGTTGGCCCTCTTCATGTGCACTTATGCATGGATTATGATTATTAATGACGGTAAGAACTATCAAAATGCGGTGCATTGCATGACACTATCAAGCAGAATTAAGTTCATAAAGGAGTTATTACCCTGTGATTTTTTATGATATGCTAATTGGTCCCTACAATTTTGGGGTGTTAGTTGTCTATAAATAGTAATTTTATGGTTTTCATTTATTTTGCAGTAAAGTTTTCTGCAATTATTATCAGATCTTACATATTACCGGATGCGGTCATTTTTGAAAGCCAATAAATTCGTTGGGGGATGACAAAGGACGGGAATGTAAGCTTAGGAGATTTTTAAATGGCATTTTAATTGCGGATTTACTGACAGTTTTTCAAAGAAATTTCCATTCTGTGTAAATATTCTTTACATGATTTACGTGCGCATCAATTTTATTCAATTTTCATGTTATTGTGCATTCATTCTGTACTTGGATTGTTGATTGTGGAAGTGTGCCATCATGTATGTAATAATCATGAATTTGCCAAGGATTGCTGAGATGGACAAGAATGTAAAGAGATGACACAAATAAATAGGCAAACACGTTTTAGTAATTTCCCGTCACTCCTCCTGAATCAAAATATTCCTTTTGGGAAAAAACTCTCAAGAAACTTCAGTACAATAAGATTTAGCTCCTTGGGAGAAACCCACTAAATATGCACATGTCAGTAGTATGTGGGATTAAATCATATTTAATTTTAATCATAGTCAGCCAACTTCTTTTAAACCAATCAAATGACCTTTAGTCTGCCTTAAACCCAGGGACCATTAGGACACGTCCTATATTAGTTTTTGTCTCATTTTTCAACAGGAAGGTCAGCAGCCAGAGACAGAGACTTACAACAAATTCCCTGACCTACTCAAATACTTCAATTTGGTAAAAAAAAATATTTTCATAAAATTTTGAATTAAAGTAAACTTGAGTTACCTAATAACTATGCATGTGTGAGCCCAATAATTATCAAACTAATTACATTCCGTATGTTCTCCTTGTTATCATTTTATTTTTGCACTTGTTACTTATTTATGGGAATGTTTGTTTGGTCCAAGGGACTAAATAACATTTTTGGTTTGTCTACTATAAGTACTCGCAGTTAGTTCAAACAAACTTACAATGCATCTACTTGCACTTAACTCATCTTCAAACACTCATCTCGTAAATCAATTAGCACTTGATGACGTCTGATGATGAGTACTCATAGTATTTTACTGTTGCGATTGCGACTAAAGGTCAATCATACGCAAACAGGTATTTAGTTAGCATCAGTCAAAGAGGTTTCCTGTTTTTTGTGGATGTATAAATACATCCAATGACCTTTCCTACCTGTCCTGCTTATAGATATTTGCTCACCTTTAAACTTCCAACTCAACTCTAATGCCAATATTATCATTAGTGAACCCTGGAAGAAAAAGGAATGAGTAGGAAACCCAATTAAATACAGGAAGTTATCATATCTTCATCGCTGTCGAGGACTCTGCTAAATTATGCAAACTCTAAGGAAAGAAAGAGATGTTTCATCAAAATTCCAAAGTAACTGAATGTAAAATGAAATTGGTCCAGAAGAGAAGGGGAACAAATTAAACAATTAGCTTTGTGGCGATCACTTGAATTTTACTCCAAATTCCAACACCACATCACATTAATTACGAAAGCAATGAAATGCATTTTGGTTTAGCTAACGAGTTCAACCCGAAGGCTAAGGTCATGTCAGTCCGCTATGATAAGTGCCTTATCTGCTGGAGTGCATGAAATGAATGATCTTTAAAGATGACCGGATTTGGGAGAAATGACCTTTTAACTCACCTCAACAGTACTGGAATGGATCTCACCCCGCCCCGAGTCCATCACCCTCCCTCCTTCATTCAATCTCTTGTTTGTTGATGTTGAACTCTGGCTGAGTCTCTCGGCTTATGATTCGTAATTTGGTAAGTGATCGTGATTTGGTAAGTTGAACTTTAGTAAGTACTTAGTGGGGACTTTTCTCAAAATTTCATTCTTAATACAATATATACAATCTACTATACTGCTGCCTGTTTTAAGGGTTGATTTGGAGTGAAATAAAACAACTTTGGGACGTTGGTCTGCAAGAATATGTAAGTGAAATGTTTTCTTATTGTTACTAATTAATTGATTTAATTTATATAAAAAATTCCACCTTCAGATCAGTGATGTGTGGAATGTGCTGGATTTCATAACAAACTCGCTATATGTTGCAACGATAGCACTTCGAATCGTGGCACATTATCAGGCAAGTGTATGCACTTGAAAGGAACAAGTGTGCAAATACATATTGCTTTCACTGAAGAAATAAGAAGAGGTGGATAATTAAATTATTTTGTTTGCAGGTGAAAAGAGAAAATGCAAGTGGTATCTCGACTGCCGACCAAGGTCGAGAAGATTGGGACGCGTGGGACCCCATGTTGATAGCAGAAGGGTTGTTTGCTGCAGCAAATATTTTTAGGTGTGTGCAGATTATTTCAAATATTTAAAAGTTACGGGAATATTACACTTGGTTTTTGAACCCACGCAGTTCCTTGAAACTCGTATACATATTTTCCGTCAATCCGTACCTGGGTCCACTACAAATCTCATTGGGTCGAATGGTGATGGACATTATGAAGTTCTTCCTCCTCTACATTCTGGTTGTCTTTGCTTTCTCCTGTGGTAAGCTAACTCACAATTGAGGGAGAGAGATAGCAAGGCTGATTAGATGATGATTGCCGACGGCGAGATGTTTGAATAGGCTTTCATTAAGCTCATGGTGGTGGTGGTCTTATCTGTATTCGCTCATTTTAGCAAACCACATGTATGCATTAGTGAGATTGCATGCATAGAGAGGTCTTGTTCTGAATTTTCCGTTTTATCTCTTGAAATACTCAGTGATATTACCACCAGTAAAATTTATGGGAATTGTTTGGGGTTAACATTTTGAATGAATTTGTGAAATGTGAAGAGGAGGAGTTCGATAGACTTGAGCCGAGATTATTAAAATTTGTCATGACTAGAATACGATACCCGCTCATGATACATAATTTGCATTCCCCTCAAGAACCTACCTACAGGTTGACAGTTGATAATTAACTAAAACGTTGATTATTATCAACCTTTTAATAATTCACAGAAATTTCCATGTCTTTGCCTTGTTGAGATCGAATTTCATTGTTTAGAAGTGTCAATTTTGTTTAAAAAGCGTGATTTAACACCTTTTTTTATCACCCAGGTATGAATCAACTGCTGTGGTACTATGCGGACTTGGAACACGACAAGTGTAACAAGCTGTTAGAACTGAAGCTGATGGAAGCAGAAAATGCCACAGAAAATAATCCTTTCGCAAAAGGTGTATTTCAGAATGAGAGAGATCCCGAAGGATGCATTCTTTGGAGACGGTTTTCCAAGTGGGTTTATTAATACATTTACAATTCTTTGGGTATTATTTATAATTATTTACCTACTCTAACTAACTCAATATTTGGTGTTTTTGCACGTTCAGCCTTTTTGAGACAAGTCAAACCCTTTTTTGGGCAGTATTTGGCCTCATTGAGTTGGAAAGTTTTGACCTTGCTGGGATAAAAAGCTTTACCCGTTTTTGGGGCTTGTTAATGTTTGGATGTTTTTCCGTCATCAACATCGTCGTTCTTCTCAACCTTCTCATTGCCATGATGAATCACTCGTACCAGCTCATCTTTGTGAGTTTAAAAAATAACGGTTTTAATTTAAGACGGCATGCTGTAACCCAACCAATTTTGCTTTCAGGAAAAATCTGATGTAGAATGGAAATTCGCAAGGTGAGGGACAATGCAGAATATATCTACGCCATTCATGAAAGATATCACTATTACACTGTTTTATATTGCAAACAGGTCCAAACTATGGATCAGTTACTTTGAAGAGGGTGCCACCGTTCCGCCCCCGTTTAATGTTATCCCTGCTCCAAAAACTTTCATCTACTTTTTCAAATGGTTTTGTAAAAAGATGTGCAAGTTTTCAGTTAAAGCGAAGAGGGAGCACATCAAAACCATTCGGGTAACTAATTAATATGACCATTCTTAAATTTGGACGGAGAAGATATTCATTTTCCTTCGTATTCCTCTTCGTCATGTTAACCTTTAGCGGAAAGTGCAGCAGCAAAGCGAGAGAGATGTACGATATCAGGTACTAAGAATTTGCATACATGCATATACCGACTTCCAAGGTTCCTCGCAACCTTCTTCTGAATTAATTTTCATACTTATGCACGAGAGATAATTAATTTGTATTATTCTCTTTTAGAACATTATGCGAAACTTGGTCCGACGCTATGTGACATCGGAGCAACGACAAGCGGATAACCAAGGAGTCACTGAGGATGACGTTAATGAAATTAAGCAGGACATTTCTGCTTTTAGATGCGAATTGTTGGAAGTTTTAAAGAATTCTGGGATGAACACTACTTCCGTGTCTGGAATGGGAGCTGGTACACTTAATCGATATTAATACAGTTATTATTAATAATCTGCTATTAATATATGTGACTAATCATTAAAGGTTCAGGTAGGAAAAAAAACCGACAGCGAGAACGAAGGCTGATGAAAGGCTTTAACATCACCCCTGCACCCGCATCATCCGTGTCAATCGCGTTGTCTGACGTGTTAGAGATGGATCCACTGCAGGAGATTGACTCTGCCCACTTCGACAAGAAATCCCCAAAAGTACAGCCACACAATGTGTCAAGCGATTCTACCTCTTAACTAATTAATTATGTGAACCACAGCTTTGTTCAGAGTATTTTATAAGATTTGCTGTATATTAACTAAGCCATTTCAGACACGACTTGCACGATTAGCTCGAATGGCGAATGCAAAGCGAGAAATGTCAAAGAAAAAGTGGGGAACCCTCGTTGATGCGGCTAGAAATGCTGGAATGTCCAAAATTATGGGAAGATCTAGGTATAATTAATTAATTTTTTATCATTTACTGTTACATTACATCATATTATGTAAAATTTACAGATCGGAAGACTCGGTTTGTTCCAACTGCAGCCAAGGAAGCTCAGCAGGTGCAGTTGCACGAAACCACAGATCACGGGTCAGACAATGATACATTCACAAACTAATAATTTATATAAATTTATAACGGTTTAGTCACAAAAACTCTATATCCTTCATTTCAGTGGTTCCAACTCGAGCATAAATCGAGAAATTAATGAAGGAAAAAAGAAACGTGAGCGATTCGCCAGAAGTAGATCAGGGGCCGCACTTCCCATGAGTTTCACTCGATTACGGTTTCGCAGTAGTGGGAAAACGGCGTCGGGAATGAGTCAAAGTTTAGACGCTGGCGACACGTCCGAAATGGGAGACGACTCTTTTGACGAACTTAAAACTGTAATACGAACCACGTCAGCCCCGTCCAGAGAAGGTTCTGCCACTCCTCCTGCCGAACCACCTCCGTCAAGCTCCTTGATTCCACACTCGCCCACAATTTTAGAGGAACCTGCACCAGTAGTAGAAGTAGTGGAAGTAGTTATGAAGCCACCCTCACATCAAGCCCAAATCTGCGTAATTTTGGAGCAAGATGTTTGCGACAGAGTTGTGCTAAACCAAGACATCAACAGGCCAAAGAAACCGAACGGATCTACGGCGACCACTCCCCCCACGATCACAACCCCGACCACAACCACGGCAGTTACGGCACCATCCAAGCTACAGGGGATAGTGCAACCCTTGCGACCCTCTACGTCGTCCGGTTGGTTATGAAAATTGTGTGTGCTACTACTCTATTCGAAATATTTTTTGTTTGGCACTCCTCTCCTCGACGACACGATAAGGATTTCCTTGTAATTCACCACTCTGTTGACTATTGTTGAATAGTTTTGTGAGAATTTATATATCGCATAAATTATTGTTATAGTGAAAATTGATAAAATGTTTAAGGTACCTGCTCTAGTCTGTAATGTAAATGATGCCGGCCGCATTATTAGACTAATTGAGGCGAGATTTGGCCTCATATGTCAAACGAAATTTCTTCAATTACACAAACTGTGAGATATTTATGTACTAATGATGATGAGATGTCGATGTCTCTGTATAGTTTAGCCGGTTATCATAAAATATAGGAAATTCGCCATATTGAGATTTTTATATATAATATAATTCCATTACGTGCCCCATGATAACTAACTCCTCCGCTAGTCGTGTTTAAACACACCTCACTTGTACCTTTAATTGTCTAGTCAAGTCGAAAAGCTCGGAAGACCTTGTGTTTATGACATGCCATTTTCAATCCCCTTGAGCCATTTCTAATATTTTCAGCCAAGAAATTTGCGTTTCCGGCTTTCACTCTTTCTCAAATTAGTCTGTTGACGTATCACTCACAACAAGAAATAAATTATTCCCAACTTATTAGATTAGAATCTTTTCACCTAACTTAAACAAATCAAGTTTTGTAAATCATTGAACTTTGTACAACATGGGAAATAAGCAAACTTCTCTCTTGCTGCTCCATGAAAAATGTTGGCCAAAACTTTGTTGTCAAAAAACTTTCTCTCTTTATACTCTATATCGATCTACTGTAAATTCAAAGTCATCAGATTGTGCTCATCAGATTCCAGTGATAAATTGTATGATGCCACTATGTTATATTTAGTACAATAAGTACATAAAAATTTAGGATACATAATATTCACTCACAAAAATCCGCTATTTGTACCGTCTGTCTCCTACTAAACCTCAACGACAAGCTTTAATATTAGATCTATAAATGCATAATATGCATTTAGATATATTATATCTAAATACGTTCTTTGTAAAACTGGAAATGTGAAACCTGGACCACTCTTCTTCAGACAGACCTGAGTTTGTGGATTATATTTCGGCCTGGCTGGACGATAAGTTATAATAGCTACATATTATGCAGCATGTATAATTACACTGTGCGATACTTTATGAAATCAATGTCACATTTTAATAACTGCACTTAATGTCAGCAGAAAGTAGTGAGTTGTTTAAAAACAAATCGTATTTTCATTCCGAGGAAACGTACAAATGGAAGTTGTATTGTTGTTATCTGTCTGTATTGACACACATTTCATGAATCGATGATGAGTAAAGATGAAGATTCTATTAATTCTCTTGTCGCAATGTCTCTCATTATTTTTTTGCAATAATTTTAGCAAACTCATTTGTCAACAATAATTAATTAATATTCACAAGTCGAAAATAGTTACTTGTTAACATTGTATAGGTACACATCCAATTTATTACATGATATGACAACGAGTTAGCCAGTCGGCATGTTAATTTTTGTTGTTGTGAGTATAACAATAGAGTAATATTCATATTATCATTAATGGAGAAAGCTCAAAATTATAAATAACACATTTATATATTTCTTGTATGTAACAATATAACACGGATGCGGGCTGTTTTATCTGCTTATCCATATCTTTTCTGAATATATTTGAATCTTAAAATCTGCAAAGATAGACAAACTAGATCCCACTTTAAAATGTTGGGTGAAATTCTACCTCACTAAAATCTTTTCAATAAGTCGCTTCTTTATAGTAAAAAGTAGCGAATTTTACATTGTAATTCAAACATGAACAAAGTGAACAAACACATATATAGATATACATATATTTATATGAATACATCTATAAATTGGAGACGAATCATCCTACAACATTTTTAATATCGCCCAAAACTTGTCTAATATTCAACTAATTTAGCAACAAGTTCAAAAAGAATTATACATTGAAACATATAACAGTTGTACATATATTACGAAACGGAACTGTATCAGATGCCTGTGGGCTTTTTTTATCATACTCGAAACACATTTGTTAAATGAAATATTATGTGCAAACAATCATTCGATGCACACAATTCTTTCTTTGAACAACTCATCATATTATTATCACGCATTCCAATACTTTCTACTGTGTGCTTGGTTTTATTATTTTCCCTTTCAATGAACGTATCCATCATAATATCCATGTCCATCTGTAGAAGATGAAGCTCCTCCATACTGCTGATAGGAGTATGGCTGGTGGTTCTGCGGACATGAAATTCCCTTGCACTTTCTCCTGTGTTCCAACTTGGGACAGGGAGCACCCCCGTTTTTTTCGGGGAATCTCTGAAATATTGGCAAAGTGGATACCACATTATTCTCTATAAAATGGGATATTGTGTACGTGAATATGCAGTCGTAGTATTTACCTTGATGTAGCGAGTCCTGTACTTGTGTCCACGACCACAACCCACGCTGCATCCACTCCAAGCACCCCACTCGCTCACGTCACAATCGGTGACCGGACCGTCATTGAACGGAGATTGGGAGGAAATGGTGGATGACATGATGTGCTCATGAAGAGGGTACTGGTTAGATGAGAAAGGGTTGTACACGTTGGGGTTGATGCTGGAACCCGACTGGAGGTTGTTGACACTTCGATATCCACCATTATTATTGCCACCACCGTATGATTGATGTCTCATCATCGGCTCGGAATAACCATCCTCTGACCACCGCAACACAAAGAATAAAAAACTCGAGTGAAATTCATGCCCGGAATGTAAAGTAGTGGAGCGATACATATACTCTGATTCTTAAATTGTGTTAACAACCTTTCAGAGAACCACATGTTTTCTCACATTCGTCTTCCTTATCAAACATATTGGCATTCCCTTGACATCCCGAGTACTTAAATTTGCTGCAAGTTTTGCTTTGAGAGTCAAAATACCATCGGCTATAACTTCCATCGCACGAGCCTGGATCTCTGGGCAACATGCAAATTTCTATATGGATAAAAAAGACATAAACGTTTATCATGGTTTTCAGATAGAGGAGACGAGAAAGGAAATAGTAAAATAATACAATACATTTTTTTACGCTACGAACCTTGTATTCTGGAGCGATCACAATCGGGTAAAAGTCCGGTGCATGCCTCGCTGTCCATCAAACTCGCGTTGCATCCGATTGTGTATGATCGTGCGGGTACGGCGTACATCCTATTATTTATTTATTTTTTATATTATTAAGGATATGCATTTTAAAGTTGAAATTAAAGGTTTGTCACAAACCGATGGCGCTGTTTCATTCCATTTCCACAAACGGTGGCAGAACATGCTTCCCAATCTCCCCAATCGGTTGTCTCACAGCCCGGTATGATCTATTTGTGCAATAAAATGATATGAAAATGTGACATCTTTGCATGCAAGTACTTATTTGTACCTGTTCCTGCTCATTGCAGTTTCTCGAAGATCCAAAATATTGTTCATTTTCGATCAACATGTTTTTATTGCAGTTATAAGTTTCTGCAAGCCCAGGGTTAAGAAACTCCCTTCGTCTCCTATGAATTCCTTGACCACACGTTTTGGAGCATGTTCCCCACGGTCTCCACTTGGTGGTTGCACATGGATCATCTCTTCCCAATTGTGATTGTGAACCACCACTGAGGTCATAGTTGGAACCACCACCACCACCACTGCTAAAACTTCCACCACCACCTCCGTAGTGACCTCCGGAAGTGCGGTACGTGTTGCCATTGTAATTCGAGCCAGATGAGTGGACATGGACACTACTGTGGACAGAACAAAGAGCAGTTGGGAAACTTAATCTTCCACTCGAGTAAAAGTGAAAGGATATCAAGCAAAATGTTGAGGAAGGGAAAGACGAAGAATAAAGAAAGACGGAAAGTGTAAGTGAAGAAGCTTTGGCAAATTCCCTGTTGGGTTATCATTCTCAGCAAATAGATATAGATACCCCACGACCCAAATATTGTGCTACACACACAACTCACTCCATACAATAGATTATGATGGATTTGCCAACTAGAAATTTCTCTCCATTCTCCAGCCTAACGAAAACAAACAAGATGATAATCTCCAACATCCGGTTTTTATCTGTTGGTCGTCTCCTATCATCACATGTATTGTATTTGCTTTATTATGGTTTCGAATTCCAAAGCAATTTCCATTTACTGGTTGGTCGAACGATGTGTAGGAAGCAGCAGCAAGGAAGGAATTTCTCCGCCATTCACCACTTTTGCGAAGACGAGATCAAAGGGAGGAAAGAGAGAGGAGGAAAGAAATAAAGAAAGAAAGTTGATCCAATTGAGGCAATTCGTTCACTAACGCGCAAGGGACATGTGAATCACATGCCACGGACTGGGTGAGCTTTCGGTTGCAGCCCAATTCTTTGGCTTTGAGGTCCAAGAATTGTCTTTTTCGATGCAGCACACCCTTCCCACAAGTTGCAGAGCAGGGGGTCTCAATCCATTGCGTTACAGAGCACTCGGCTGAAATAAATTACAACGTATTCTACATATTATAATTATACATATAAATTTCCATATTCCGTAAGAGTATCCTCTTAAATCTGGCTTCTTGTAATCATTTTACTGTTCTTTCATCTCTGATTTTTGATAAGATCAGACGGCCAATCAATTTTTCAGAATTATTATATTTGACTGGGCAACAAGTCAGTTTAAGCTTCCGTTTCTCCGATCAAACGAATGAAAATCCATTGAAACGTACTACCAGTCTAAATCGGACGCAATTAGTGAAGGACGTGAACATATTTTGGTGCGCAGTTTACAACCATGACGAGAAAGGCAGTATATATAAGATTATGAATAAATATACGTACGCCTGTCCTCGAACGAGTCCTCATCCTCGTCCCAATCTTGTGAGTAGTTTGGTCCAGCGCGACGTGCATCCTCGTCACAAGTTCGTTCATAAGAGCGTTGCTTTTGGATCCGCAATTTTGCAAAGGGCTTAACCATATTTCCACTGGGATCGTAGAATGGGGACTCTGGTCGTGGGTTCCATACAATGCGGCTGCTTCTCTCCCTTGGAATGGTAGGATTCTTTTCCGCCTGGTCACGGAAAATACAATTCAATCATGAAGTTGGTACGAAGGAAGAATAAGAAGAAGAAGAGTGTCATATATAAATGGAGACACAAATTCATTTCAAAAGTCCAGTGGATACACCCCTCACTGATCAGATTGAAATGCAGTCAGTCGTACAGAGACATTTATTATGCTCATCCCTTTGCTAGTAGTAGAAAATTACTAAAAATGTACCCCACGAAAGGTACACATACTAAAATATAATTTTATTTTAAGCATGAAACTAAGGCGAATTATTTACGGATTTATTGAAACAAACAAAGCTTTTTAGATATCTAAACCCGATCATAAACAAAACGTCCAAAAAATTCATACTCATATTGAAAAGTATTTTAAAAAAGAAAAAAAACAAAGATAAAAGTAATTCCACCAGCTTTGTGAAAAAGCGGAGGACGCGAGTAAAAAATGGACTCACCAAATACGAGACCCCACTGTCCGTTCCAGCGTCCCACGGATACAAAGGAATCACTTTTGAGTCAGTCCAGCTACAGTTTCTCAGGCAGAGGTTTAATGCAGCCACACCAACAAACCAGTCCGGAGAGGGGGCTGCAAGAAAGGAGAAAGCATCAAAGTCAAAACATTTCCCAAAATTTTCACACACATTTCTCGTTATTTACCGATTTTAGAAACAAGAGAAATCAAATTGTGGTCCCTGTCAGCTCGAAATACGGCAAATGTTTTGTGTCCGTAGAAATTGGGGTGTCTCAATCCTCTTGCTTTTATAATGGTTCGAATATGTGCACTCTGAAATTGGATGGGAAGCAAACTCGGTGAATAACAAATTAATTTTTTCAAGTGTCTCCTCGAATCGGGTATGCAATTTAGAATCAGCATTTAGAACTCTGCTCTCCAAACGAACCTCATCTTTAAGTTCTCTTTCCAAGTCTTTGGAATCTCCAGCCTCGGCCAATTGTCTCAACCCCTCAGATGCTGGTTCATTCTGCTGCCAGAACTTGAAAGTTGGGGAGTGTGAGGCTCCAACGATGTCACTGAAGTGGGCACTCCAAGCGTCAGCGGGGAATTCATTTGGGTGCGTTAAGGGTGACCATAATCCTTCGAACGTCAACTAAACACATTCCCATATAATGTAAATACACATCACTCAAGTCAAAAACAGCAGCAACAGCAACACGTTTCGTTTGATTCTCCATTAAATTTCATGCAACTCTTGATTCAACTCTTCTCCTTCTTGTTGGAATCAAGAAAGAGTTTGGAGAAGAATGAGACCAAATATACCCAAGGAAAGGGCATGAGACGACGCAAAGGTTGTTAAATAAACCGACTGACCTCATATTTCGTCTCATCGCACCCAAACAGATTCTATTAATTTTACTTTGTTTTATTTTATGATAAACTACATTTGTTCTGGTTATGCTGATGTTAAATGATAGCCATTGATTCCATTACTCTTTGATATACTTTCCACATACAGTTCATTAATTATTAATAAAAATTTATACTTCGTATTTTGTCTCGTCACAAGCACAACACGGCTCCGTGTCTTCATTCTCTTCGTCTCCGACCTCAGTTTCGGGACAAAGTTGTTTTGTAAGCTCTCCATCGTCCATAAACCATTGTCCTTTGTTCTTTATTATGGTGGCTCTGAAAAAGTCAAGATAAAATTGTACTACACACTGACATTCATCATAAACGAATTTATTTACTGAGAAACTGTTGACATTATGGGGGAATAATTAATTGATTTAATCAAACAAGGCAAAAAATTGTTTCTTCAGATAAAATGTAGTGCTCCATTTAACTTTTGACTTTGCCTTCTTTGTTATAATATAATATTTTTCGTAAATTTTACAAAAAAACTTCATCAATTTCCCCATATGATTTGACTTGTTTGAACGAATATGTATCTCCAGGGTTGAATTTGGTAATAATTTATCAAATGTTTTCTATACTTCCGTTTTCTAAACGACTTATATATAGAACATTTAATGCTAGTTTATGGACATGAGAAATCCCTACTCCATCAAAATGTGCATGCTTCATGTTTTTCGCTAAGAGCAACTTGGTCAAAATCCATCAACACTAAACCAATTTTGTTTGTTTTTGAGGAAATGGAAAAGTTTCATCATAGGTTCACGCAATGTCTGACTAAAAATGTAATTTACGAGAACCAGGCAAACTACATTTCAAACTTCCACAACACAATAACGAATGAATAGCACGGGGAGGACATGCAGATAGATATTGGTGGTGAGATGAGTGCATGTTTGCCTAGATTTCATTTTAACATCTAACCAAATACTCAAACTTTGGGATTTATGCTCCTACTTTCTCCACCCGGCCAATACACACACGCAAGTTTGGCTCTGTTTTAGTAAGAGTCTTACTCATCAATCACGAAGGGAATACCTATGAATCCATCCAAAGTATGCTGGCTAATAAATATGCAACCTACTTACATGTAATATGTGTATTATCTTATCCGTCAGATACATCACAGAATAATTTCAAACAAAAAACTTTCCATAATGTCTGAAATACGAAATTATGCAAAGTAGTTGCAAAAGATGTGCGATCTTCAATAAGTATTCAACCCAATTTTAAAAATACCCTTCTCTCGAAATACTACTCTACATATCGGTTAGGTTTTATTCCCTCAATGAGTTTATTACATTGGTTAAATCAAATTTTGGACACATTTCATTGTCTTTCTTTTGTCAGATTCATATTGAATTGAACAAATGTTCATGCATTTCGTCTCAAATGTGAACAATTTATTTCTGGCTGGATGAAACAGGAAAGTCGGTCAGTCTGTAATATAATCCGATTTTCTCTCGAATCTCATTGACCAGCAGGGTTTTTGAAACAATACAAACGACTATTATGAATAAATTCGGAAAATATGGCACGTTTACTATTTGGACATCAATTTTACAAAGGTCTGCTAGATTTAGTAAAAATTCTGGAGGCAATTAACTATAATTGCGCTTTTACAGATTGCAATAGTTTTTTTTGATGGGGGACGAACCCTGTTTTATAATTTGACTCGACTTTCTGGATGGAGGTAGTGAAATGGAAAATGGATCACGGGGATAGTGGAGGCCAAATGAGAGCTGAATTGCTCACATAAATTGGTCTCTCTGCTGGTTTATAAAAGTACGAGTGAGAGATTCGGTTTGTGGAGATGGCAATTGATAGGAAGTTTGGGTCTAGAGCCAATTTCGGGGTCAGGGCAATAAATAAATTCGATCGTCGATTCAAGTAAACGAGATTCTGTTTCACACACCTGAAACTCACACATCCTGTAGGGAGAACCGGAACGAGCAGGCACCGAACATGGAAACAAAAATAATTATAAATCTGTTAAATAATTTATTCAAAGTATCATAAAAATGAAAACAATATTATGATTATAAACATATTTCCCACTTTAATAAGCACTGAAAGTAGATTTTCATGAATGAGTAAAACAATCAATAGTAGATTCTAGTTGTTGTACTTTTCAATTTGTAAAGAAAGGTGATTATTGATTGTTCCATAATTATATGATTATTTTTGTGTCCATTGTCTATGTAAATTTGATATTTTACAAATAGAACAACTTGGTAAAAAAAAATATTAGACCTGTAGCGATCGCTGGTGCAATCCATTGTACTTGGACCTCTGACTTTGGAACTTCAGACGCGTGTTTTACAGCATGAGGACAATACTCACTGAATCTGGCGAAGGACTCGCTCTTTGTCAACTGGAAATTTCCTGAAAACAAAAATGTTCATTAGATGAAATTAAACATATTTTAAACATATCGTGATATACTAAATACGTAAATTGTTCATGAGATTTATACATTATGGGATAAATAAATTCTCTGAAATTTTCGTAAATACTTATGGAAACAAATAAGTGAAAAATCAAGAAAAAAATCAAGTGGAGTTAACTAAAATGTTAAAAATAGGGTGTAATTCCAGTGCTTATCCGACACGGGTCGCCCTGCTAAATGTTGTCCTTGTTCTGCTCCTCCTCACAAAACAATTACCCACAGTGTCCTCTCAAGATGTAGACTCGGATACACAATTGATAAACGAATTTCTAAATTCTGGACCAGATCAGCCTGCTGCAGCTGTGCCTGTACGAAAACCAGAGCCCCCA
>JAQFZJ010000679.1:0-19174 GCA_034695645.1 Folsomia fimetaria
TGAACAAAATCGGTCCAATAGTTAACTTTAAAATTAATTTTAAAGACCGCGAGCTTTCACTGAGACACCCTGTATATATATATGCATTATAATAAACATTCAAATTGCATGATGCAACTCCATAAAGATAAAGACTCGACATTAAATCCGTTCGTCCTGAATGAAATTATTTTGAAAAACTTGCATCCAGATCTTGTAATTAAGCAATCAATTTATATTCTTCTTCATTCTGAGAACCGGGTCTTAGTGATCTTAATCAGATTACTTTTTAGCGTGAACCCTAACCAATTTCGGATTCCGAAAGCAGAGTTACTTCCTGGTGTTACTTTCCCCCGCTGCTGCAGTTCAACCGCCGATACATCAGCCAGCAAGTAATGTTGCCATACATCAGCCAGTAAGTAATGTTTACAGTGTTGCACCAATGCAGCATTTAGCAAAGCAGCTGTTGAATTCAAATTGGAACTTTTCGAAGTACAAACAATTCTTTCTGCTTCTTAACCATCACCACTTGGAACAACATTTGAACCAGGTATGAATTTAAATATATCATTTCATGTTCGTTTTCTTGTCAATATTTCCAACTGTTGACTTAATTTGATTGTTCCCATTTGAAACAGCCAAAGAATAAAAATATCCAGTTGCTTGTACAACCAACTGGATATTTTTGTTCTGTTTGGAAACAGCTTTGTAAATGGTGACAAAATAATAATTCATACTTGCACTTCATTGACAGGGCCACGCAATAACGTCAGTAATCTTTGACTTGGCTTGAAGAAAATAATATGGATCCGAAAACAATGGTGCGTTAAATTAAATTAGAACTCAGTATAAAAAGATAACTTTAACTTCCTTAATGTGCTTTACTTATGAAATTGTATGTGGTTTTTCTTTTATGACCAATTTCCTCTCACAGATAAATCACGATGATCAGCAGGACGAGGTTTTTGGAGAATCGGCTCAAGAAATTGTTTTTCGTCAAGCGATGGTAAGAATAACTAAATGAAGGATGCACTTCCTCTTCCATTTATTTAAGCGAAACATTAATTAGCTGTTTATTTATTTATTCGCCACGTCTAGCTTTTCTCTAAAATCATGTCTTACATCCCTCACGAAGGTCTCAAGTCTGTTCGCCTCGTCAATTCGACTTGGCTGCGGGATTCTTCCAAACAATTCTTCTCTTCAAATATATGGATCAATCTGCCCAGTTATATACACAAAAGAAAGATTAACTTAAACTGCAACTCAGATTTGTCCACTTATTTGACGTCCTTTGGAAAATTCGAACAAAAGGAGTGTTCACGTTTTATCCTTGATCTGTACGGACACACAATTTCCAAGTTTCACAATTGGAAAATGGGACTATGCCAAGATCAGCTGCTTCTGAAATTTCTCGCAAAAGTTGAGAAGATAACGAACATCCGTCTGATCATCAATATACCAGCTCCTGAAGCGTGGTCGTTTTTGAAACTATTTCTCAGCAAACTTCCCCCCTCAACTAAAAGTGTGGCGCTGATGTTAGAAAATTGGAGATATTCAAAATTCGAAGTGGACACAGCAGTTGACTTTAGTGGAATAGCACTTAACGTTAAAGAACTGGAAATCGAATTGTACGGAAGATCTGTGGAATGCACGGCAATTAACAGACCATTAGAAGATGACCTTGAACAAAGACGTCTACAATTGCATCGCATCATGTTAGCTTTCCCGAACATTGTTGAGCTTGGTTATCGAATTGATTGTTGTGACAACCACGGCGCTGAACTTTTGCAAGCTCAATTCAAGAATTGGCCAGCCGAGTTTGCAAATATTCATACTTTCAATTTGACCGTAGCTGGAGGAGTGAATATAAATGCAATAGCTCAGAAACTGCTCCTTCTTCCAATTCCCCTCAAGAAACTCACTTTAAGACAGCCTTGGCTTATATTTGAACCAGGCCAAGAAGTTCAGCTGACTCAAATTCTGGCAAAATTTGCTCCGCAGTTGGAACAACTGGAAATCGGGGTTTCAAAATGGCAGGGTGTTCTTCCGGCATCACCAAAATTGAAAGT
Organism: Folsomia fimetaria; assembly: GCA_034695645.1. Classification (NCBI taxonomy): domain Eukaryota; kingdom Metazoa; phylum Arthropoda; class Collembola; order Entomobryomorpha; family Isotomidae; genus Folsomia; species Folsomia fimetaria. The sequence goes on from JAQFZJ010000679.1 coordinate 2,049, forward strand.
GCTCAAAGTTTCATCATGTAAGTGCAGTTCTATTCTTTATTTTAGAGAGAAATGTTTATTTATTATTTCTGTTAAGGGATCCCATGGCCGGAAGAATTGACTCCGATCATCACGAGTCTCCACAAGCAAGACAAGTTTCAAACAGATTTTACGAGCTTGGAGAGACTGGAAGTTAGCATCGTCTTCAGCACCGAAAGACCTGAACAAGAACAACGACTTCGCAATGTACTGGATCAATATTATCCAAGAAACTGTGAAGGCTCAGTGGGTTTTCCTAAGAAGAAAATAGTAAGGGTGTTCTCCATGATGGCAAATCGACCCGAATTGAAGGCGGAGTACCCTTCAGTCATATTCTGTGAACTACTCAGAAATCATCAGTATTTTATTTGATGCAGAGAAGTTTTTTTTTACCTATGTTGTGTTGTGATACGAATAGTTGTTTTGTTATCCAAATAAATTTTGATGGTTAATAGAATTAATAAAATACAGAGACGCAACTATCCAAGACAGAGAGCTCAGTTTGTTACTACGTAATTCGCTTTAGTTTTTCTGTGAAATCAATAGCTCATTATATCGTCCCACAATCATGAAAGCAGAATATTGAAATGAATTATTTATTTTGCCATATTTAATGCAAATTGCTACAAATACTGATGAATCTAGAATAGACAAGTGACATCAACAATTCGGTGATCCACCATATCACTAAATCTAGGCTTGTTAAAAGTGACAGAAGTCTATCTCCCAGTGGTTTTCTACAGTAGCAGTAACAAATCTCACATGCGTCAAAAATCGCTGTTTTTGATTAGAAAAGGATTACTGAAATATAAATAATATTAAACTGAAATTCAAATTTAAATATAAATATAAATACATATGAGGAAGAGCAACATATCGTATAAAGTAAATAAGTTATTGCATTCTCCTACTATGCGGACAAACATACTTCGAATTGTGAAACAATACAGCGATATAAACGTATTCCTGCCTAGTGCGAATCAATATTAAATTCGTAGTTGGAGTAAATGACACATTTTTGTAACAATCAAAACAATAGAAACTTATAATCAATTCCAATTAATTCTAAAATATAGATTAAAACTCCTCATTAGCAACTATGCATTATTCTAACATGCTCTATCAATTTCTTGGGCATCCTAAACCGTTTCGAACAGATTCCGCACTTATTCTGCATTTCCCTGGTGTGCATTGTTAAGTGTAAATTGATCACAGAGTAAATATTGCTACAAAAATAGCATCTTTTATGATGATCTGGGTTGTGCTTGAAGCGCATATGAGTCGGCATGGAATCCGGTCGGCTGGTACTGAAACTGCAGAGAAGGCATTTGAATGGCTTTTCATTTGTGTGGATTTTCCGAATGTGTGCCTCCATGGCTAAATTATTGATAAAGCCTTCTTTGCAAAAGGAACATGTGCGTTTAAACAATTTTGTGTGCTTCACAATAATATGAGATTCCAGTCCGTTGATCGACATGTAGGGTTTGTCACATTCTGGGCATTTGTGCACCTTTCTTTCTGGATCATGAGTTTCCTGCAATTAATTTAAAAACAATTAAAAGTAATTACATTAATTTGTTTTGAGTAGGACTGTACCTGATGTCTATTTAAATGTGATATCGTTTTGTACATCTTGTCACATTTGCCACATTTAAACGTGCGTGGGGAAGGCTTCAAGTCATGAACGAGGATCATATGTTCCCGCAGTGATGAAATGGAGATGGAATAAACTCCGCATAATTTGCATTTAAAAGTGTTCTCCCGGGTGTGCATCATTCGGATGTGTTCCTCCATTTTCCATTTGGAAGTAAGTTCCAGGCCACACATTCCACAAGCAATGTTGATGCGAAAAGTTCTTCGGACCCGGGGTCTAGGACATTTGCACAAAACTAGGTTCGCACAATTTAGACACGAGTGATATATTTTCTGTAATTATACAATCATGGTTATCTTTTATCCGTTTTAAAATATGTTGTAAATCAATGCAAAAATTATAACCTTGTGTTTCTTTAAATCTCCCAATCGCTTAAATGTTTTTGCACACTTGTCACATTTCTCGGGTCTCTCATTTGTATGAATTCGCATATGCTGGATCAAGTGAGACTTGGCGACTTCCCTCCCGCAAAATCCACATTTTGCTTTTGTAATTTTCTCACAAAGTCGTTCATGTTTCTCGTAAATGTGGTTTTTCAAAGTTCGCTCCACTAAAAATGTTTTCCCACACCTGTACGGGCACGGTTGCGGTTCTCTCTCAGAATGCAACAATTGTTTGTGTGATTTAATAGATATTTTAGTCAGAAAAGATTTATGACACTTGTCGCAACTGTATTGTTTGCGTTGATTTGATTCAAGATGAATTTTTTCATGTGATTTCTTCTCGGCGTTAGATTTAAATCCTTTTGAACAAACTGTACACTTGAAGGATTTAGAGATCTTATCATCCACGTGTTTCCGGTGAATGTGTAGCTGTAATTGACGATTTTCTGAAAATGAGCTATCGCAATGGGGGCAACAATGCGACTTGGGCCTAAAAGAATGCATACGCCGCACATGATCTTTAAGTGCAGCCTTGGAAGGGAATGATTTTCCACATTGAGGCTCCTCGCACAATATTCCTTTCCCTTCATGAGTCCTCATGTGGTCCCTGAAACCTTTCTTCCCTAGAAAACTTCTTGGGCACATGGGACACTTCAAAGTAATCCTTTCCTCCCGAGAAAGATGTGTTTGCTCGTGATCCGTCAAGTTAGTCCGGGTCTGCCACTCCTTCCCACAAGATGGATATGAACAACGAAATCTCCTCTCTTGGAGGTGGTGCAGTCGAATGTGGGTATCTCGAGATTCCTTCATTTTAAATTCTTTCCCGCATAGTTCGCAAGGGTAGGCTGGGCCTTCAGTGTGTATCCTTGACTCGTGGTTTTTTCTTGAACATTTGGTGTAAAATGCTAAATTGCAGTGACTGCACCTGAAATTAAGAGACCATGTATGTAAAATCTAGACATGATTAAGTTATAAACAAGTTATAATTAATCTCACGTGAAGGGCCGTTTCCTAGCAACACCTCCCGAGTGGTGAGCTTCAAGGTGATATTTGAGACGTTGCTTGGAGTTGGACTTGAAGGCTTTCTCCGAGGGACATTGGTCGCACACAAATTTTCGGGAAGAGGTATGAATATATTCATAGTGACTTTTTAAACCTCGTTTCGTTTTCGTGGTGAAATTACATTCCGAACAGGACAAGAGCTTCCGATGAGAGTGAAATATTTTGAAATGCTGTTGCATCTGGCTTTTAGAAACATGTTTTTTGTCACACTTTTGGCACGGATGGGTTTTCGGTTTGGTAGTTGGCACTGGCATTATGGATGGATCCCGTCCAATTTGTTTGATTTATTTTATATTATTAGAATTATAATATAATACTGGGTTGAAGGTTAAAAATCTCTAAAAGTAGTTACAATCCAGTTCAGCACGTGTAATGGTTCCCGCACACCACAATATAGCAACCTTCAACTGCTACTGACGAGTCAGGACTCAAATTAGAAGAGGCACTGTGAAAGAGAAGGCTAATTATAGATTTGTCTGTGATTTTTAATTAAATCCTTTTACATGGCGAGTATACGAGTGAGTGGTTGAGGGTGTCTAAACATGAGGCAGTACTTAATAATGGTGAATATTTATGTCTCCTCTTTGTTTTGTCATACGATACATTCATTCACTGACGGAAAGGTCGGAAGTGTACCTAAAAATTGAATGGCAATAAAATCACAGTAGTTGTAAATAAGGCATATTATTAAGTTGGACTGCGCTTGCGCGGTGCTATAAATTGCGCAGTTAATTGTCGGTGTTTACCACTATTTTTTTCTGAAAGCAAATTTCATTATTATTATTATTAATTGGTAAAAGTTTCAAAATTCCACTATCAATAGTTTCCAAAATACGAGAAGTAGAAGCGAAGCAATCGCTAAACCAAAGAGAAAGGACACCCCAAGTCAACAATCCATAAATATATTAGCAAGTATAAAGATGAGTAAAAAGTGTTATATTTTAAATCCGGACCGACTCTAAACACGCTTAACCTCTCCAAGTGGAAGTGGAGAATGGTCTCACGTAGATTACCTACGTCGCATAGCATATTACATCCAACCTTAATTTGAATTTTTTTGTTGGTATTTATTTATTTATTTTGATTGACTGAACGAGTTTTGTTATAAGTAATCTCTGTTTATGTTTTTAGAATCAATGGTTTTTCCCATCGTTCATATTTTATTTTTATACTTGACTGTGCCTTTTGCTGTTTTTACTTATTAATTAAATTATAAAAAGACAAATTATGGAATAACAGAGTTGCAATTTACTATACCCATTTATGGGAGAAAGTAATGTGTGAAGCTCTAAGGTAGCATTTCTTACCGGTGCCATCATGTATATGGTACCAAGTCCTATGGTACCAAGTCTGTGGTAGCATATCTTACCGGTGCCATTATGTATACGGTGCCATGTCTGCGGTACCATATCCCCGGTGCCATGTCCGCGGTGCCATGTCCCCGGTGCCATCTTTCCGCGCACCTCTCCAAGTCTGCACAAAGTGGAGAAAGTCTTCAAAATTAACCCCAGCATTTGAATTGGTGTAGCTTCCAAGCAATTTAATATGGAAACATCTTATTTGTGAATCATAAAGTTGAAGACGTTTTGTTTTGGCCGGGTATGGCCACGCCACACTGCACAAAACTGTGACGGGACAACACTTTGAAATATTGGGTTAATTAAAGTGAATCAAAAAGCAAAAACTAATTACATCCGGATATTCTTGAACTGTCGGAGTTCTCAAACTGTCGGAGTTAGCCATTGATATGGACATTTCGAAATCTGCAATATATAAAATGCTAACACAATAGTTGGGGATGAAAAAAGTATCCGCACCGCACGTTGGGTACCGAAATTGCTATCCCCACTTCAAAAGCAAGATTGAGTCGCAATTTAGAAGGTCCTCTAAACGAAAATAGGGACATACTAAACATGGGTTTACTACTATGACCCAGAAACTAAACACAAATCGATGTAGTGGAAACACCTAGGGTCACCACCACCGTGGAAAGCAAAAGTTCGAATATCTGGGAAGAAGTTGATGTTGACTGTTTTCTGGGACTCCAAGGGACCACTCCTCCTGAAGTTTCACGAAAGAAATACTACGATAAATGGCGTTAGATATGCCGATACCCTGGCCGTGCAGCGATTGTAGGGAAACGTGGAGTGAAAGAATAGAGTTGGGTCAGAATGTTGCAGGACAACGCACCGCCTCACACCTCATTTGTTGTAAGGGCTGCTGCAGAGACGAATCGCTTCCAATTGTTGAGCCACCCCGCCTACATTCCAGACCTGGCCCCGAGTGACTATTATTTATTTCGAAAATTGATAATGGAAATCAAAGGGAATATATTTTCAAGTGACGATGAAATTAATTATTAAGCCTATTTACTGACGAAACTGCTTACACAACGTTCCATATGCACAAATTTCATTTTAACGTAAAACTGAGCAAAATTGTAATTTAATTTTATCCTAGATCCGTTTCACACCGTCACCAATGCAAGATTTTAGTAGGAAGCTGTCAACAAATACAGTTTTTATTTTTTTATTTTTATCGTTGCATAATTTTATTCATCTTGGAACTCACTTATAAAAATATTACACACAAGCGCCCACAATTATATACTGTATAATTAAGAATAACCCTTCCAAGCAATCTCATCACCGCCATCAATATATCACTCCCAGTCCCAGTCTTCATAAAACTTTGAAGTCTTCATTTTCTCCCGGATAACCTTTGTCTCTTCTTGAATGACATGAGTGTAAATTTTGCTTTCCATCCCGATCCATGGACCCGCATACAGCTCTGGTTTGGACACCTCCACATTTCCAACCATGTAACGAATCGTGTCTGAAATTAATTAGCCTGTTTATTACAGTGATCTTTAAAAGCATTCATTTCCGTTATTCGTAATTTACCCATTAGCTGATTCTGTCCATCCTCATTAAGTTTTGCACTAACCGTCAGTTCCATCTTAATTTTACTTTTCTTCATTTTACTGGCTTTTTTGTCAGCCGTATTGTCTCGCAGCAACCCACTTGGCGTACAAATCCTAGGCTCGTCCTTATGAAATAATTGCTTTAGCAGTATTTGCTTTCCTACGACTACTGCACCTCTAGTTGCGTAAAGGGGTCCAATCTTGCCCCAAGTTCGTTTGGAATATGCATGAGTTCGCTGTTTTAGAATTACCCTGCCTTCCTGAACTGACTGCTTGATTAGGACCGTCTAACAAATATGTAGTATGTATTAATGTTAGGAAATAATTTGTAAATATAATCGAAGTAGTAATTAGAAATAGAATAGATAAAATTACTTACAAATAAAACTACGCCAGTCTCGGAACAGTCATCTTCTAATAGTTTTGGCTCAATTCCACTGAGAAACCCGTCAGCCTTTAGCGAACGCAACTGTTCCCTATTATAACCCATTTCCTTCATACTGAGGTTTCCCGCGTCGCCTGCATCGAGTAGGGGCGCTTCGTACGGAACATTTGAATAATTTGGTGGTAAGTTTATCGCAAATACGACATTTTCAAAAATTGGCAAAACTTGAGGGGTCATAACTTCTACCGGATTGACAGCATTGCCACTGTTGGATGATCCCGAAACTCCCGCTGCGTCGTCAAACATGGACAAGTTCTCGAACAAATTCGCCGCGACATTGTTCGTAAATTCGTTCATGGTTGGTTCAACTTCTGCATTAGAATTCCACTCGGTCAGCCCATTTATTCCGTTAAGTTGTTTATTCTTGTTCAAAATCTCGATACCGTAGTTTTGTAAAGATTCATTAATTTGGCAGCATTCCTCTGGGGTTGGGAAAGTATACTCGGTTGAATCTGGTTGATATGTGTCGTACCGTTCTGGACATCCGTCTTTCATCCGTCGCCTGTTGTCAAGAAATTTTGTCCCGACTATGGAGTAAAAAAATAATTATAAATATCAAAGCATTTCATATATTTTCCTTTCAAATAATAAGTGTAGTATTTTGCCTCACAATAAATAGCACAAAGGGTAACTGGGCATATATCATGGACCGATTGGAAAGCGGACGGGTTATATTTAAACGCCATTCTAATTTTCATGCTTGACAACTTTTTTGCAATTTCCAAAATTGAATTGGCCTTCTTTCCCGCCTTGAATGCCGACTTCCATCGATCCTCTCCAAATTGAGCAGCATCCTAATCAATCCCATCACATCACAATTTAAAAGTATTAACCATCCCAAAAATAAATGTATCTTTGAAATTATAACTGACCACAAAAACATCGGTATTTTGTGGAATTGTGCTCTTTGTTAGAGCAGCAGCAACCTCTGCATTGGTCATTTTGCCATAATCGTCACCTCTTCCACCTTTCACAACTTCCACACACCTCTCAAAAAAGTACTCATATTTCGCAATTTCCTTATTCCCAGCGTCCAATTTGGCCATATCTTGGTAAAGATTGTCCGCATCAATCACTGTTTCCAATTCCTCCACAGTACTATCCGCAACCATATCCAACTGCTCTTCGATTACATTGTTTGGAGCGGGCGGTGGCTGAGAATTCCGCCATTTTAAAGCAGCATTCAAATTGGTAATTGTTTCTTCAATTGCAATCCTCTCTTGGTCGGACGGCGGCGGTAAGTAGATCATAATTTGGGGAAACGTGGTTGGGAAGGACCATGGATTGAGGCGGCTACCTGGTGCAAATTTGGTCATCATCCAAACTGCTGCTCCTGAAAGCACAGATAAAATCTCATTAAAATGCTCCTGAGATGCAAGCGCGTTTCCCTGCCATTATTGTGCTAATTATGAGAAATTTTGAAACCATCTTTCCTCGATAATTTTTTCTCCAAATAAATAAATAAATAAATATTGAATTAAAATTTAATTTGACTCAAAGTTTTTTTAAAACGATAATAATCTGATTTACATCAATTAACTGATTATTTTGAGCAAATATTTATCTTACTAGAAATTATGAGCATTGTGGCCGCATGCGCTTCAATGTCTTTATCCGTCACCCTACACGTTTCCACAGTCATGAGGGCATTGAAAACTTCCTTCGTCGTGGATTTGAGGTCAAGTTGATTAACAGCGCGGGCCCAGTCCTCCGGCTTAATCCTAATCTCAAACAGATTTAAATGATTGTTTACATAGCTGAGAGAAGTTTTCACCTGCAACTCAAAAAAATAATCTCTTCAAAATCCTTCCTGAATCAGAATAACCAACTCAAAACAAAAATTCTTACGTTTGCAATAATCAAATAAGTTTTAAGAAACGGCCCAAAATAAATTATGTGACTTGTGTCAGTCTTCTTGTTCACGGAGGAATCATTGTCATTTTGTACAAAATATTTTCGCGAACAACCAATTTCATCGGCACAATTAATTTGCACGAATGTGTCCGTGATGGTGGTGGACCTCTCCAAATCCCGCTTCACTCCACGATTATTCCCTACCACGCTCCGAATAGACGTCGAACTGCACGGACTATGATGAGTGTCACAACTCATAATTAATAATTGATACGATTTATGAATTTTATTCACGTGTTTTAGATATATTTCTACAGAATGAAAGCAGCAGCTGAGTTCAGTTCATCTCAAATGGCACACAATAACTGATTGGATCTGCATTTACTTTTTGTTCCTGTGCGAAGGAAAGCTGTTCATGAGAGTTGAGCCAGACCGGCAGTAGAACTACAACATTGCATGTATCAGTGAATGAAGTTGGCTCAAGTCAATTGCATCCTCACCCATGTTAAACTTTTCGCGAAACTCACTTTTGGTGATGTCATGCCATTGAGAGATTCGCGAATATAACCAGCTCCTCAACTCAGTCTATATCTGGTTTCTGGTTCTATTACTTTTGGATGGGTGGTTATGGTTAATGTAGAGGTTAGTTAAAAAATTATGATGTTGGTGTGTTTCTAGATTTCCTTTAGTATGTTGTTAACTTAATACTTTTTGGCATGGCGTGTTTGAGTTCAGATGAAATGAAATGTCACACATTAATAATATGTTAGTGTTGTGAAACAGTCAACATGTATCTAATGCACAGGTGCTCCTTAATGCAATTGCATGCAAAAACGTGGTATGAAAATGTCTCATTCACAAGTTTCTTCAGAAAAACAAATACTACGGTCCTCAATTTTATGTGGATAATTTTCCTTATCAATAGTCCATATCGCATTAAATATTGATATGGGAATATATATTCATACTCACACTTATAAAAATAACAATGCGAATTTGATTGGGCTGAGGTCATGTCAATAAATAACATACTACTACTACTATAAAAATAACAAGAAAATTATTTTATTGTTATACAAATAGAATGTCAACGATATAAGCGGAATAATTTACTACTGTTGCTTTTATTACTTGAGGTGTGGAATCGAAATGGCGTGGAATTAGATTAGATCAGAGATAGCTAGATTAGAATTTGTAATTTTACAGACCGATCGTCAATCATTGATACATATCATATTATACAAAGCCTGCATTTGGGAAAATACGCCAACAAGTTTGAGAAGACGACAATAATGTTAAAATCATGACGATAAAGATAACCGCCTCTGATTTACCTTATTCTTATAAATAATATGTTTGCATGCATTTTTTACTTGATTTATGCGCTTTATAATCTAACATGGAAATTTTTATATTCCATCGCTCGGATTGGAATGTAATGTTAATCTTCTTTAAAGTGAATAGATAAGTTAAGGTGGAAAGTATGCAAAGCGTAATCAGGAACCACCAATCAAAATATACAAATTATTCCTTCACAAGCCTGTCACAAATCACACTATACCCAACTATTGTAATGCTCAATTTGTGGGGAGTGCTATAAATGTTCCATACAAATAGCAAAAAATATAATTTTGATGTCTGTCCAAAATGGTTGCTCAAGTACAACCAAATCCTAATCATAAATTATGAGATGCCAATTTCCTTACAACAAATTTCCAAAAACGCCAAAATATATTATCGCCTCATTTTATTTATTATTTTGATTTAATTATTTCGAATTGGTTTTGGTGGAACTCCATAAGTCACCTTGATAATGAACCCGTTCCCATCCGCGCTCACCAACAAATGCCCTTGTTGATTGAAGACGGCATTAACTGCTCGAAATTGCTTATCTGGGTCATAAACAATATCTTTCTCCTCTCCGGTTGGTTCACCATTACTGAATGGATACCACGCCACCTTGTAGCCGACCGGGATATCACTGTTCCAAGAACCGTGCATTGCGACAAAAGCGTCACCAGTCACACTGCATGGAAAACCGCCTTGTCCATCGTCGCAGCTTTGTCCACGGTAAAAGTCAAGACCCAATGGGGCTGTGTGAGCCGGCATAGCGATGAGGGGTTGTTGATTATTGGCGGCATTGTTACACCATGCGTCATCGTGGATGCCATCATTAAGAAAGGAAGGCCATGCGAATTGTGTCCCTTTTGGGTAACCGGATAAAGTGTGGGTTGAGAAGCAGTATGGATAACCATAATGTTGACCTGAGTTGGAACCAAAACGGTTGAATTCTTCGGCAGGATTCCCTACAAAAATTAAAAAATTATTGATATTGAAGAATTCTTTTAAGACAATCATTTGATAAATGCCTACAAACCAACCGTTGTGAATGTCCCCTCCAATATCTGGTCGATTCAATTGATCAGCTCCATTTCCAACACCGTGAAGGACACCGTCCAGATCGAATGCGAGACCCACTTCATTTCTCAAACCGTCCGCGAAAACCTAAATGGTTATAAATTCCCATTATTATTATTTTTTTGCATATTTTTTGCAAACCTCGAAATTTGTCTATTTATATACCTCTCCATTTTCGAATTGCAATGGAAGCGCGCCCCCAATATTGAATCGTCGTACCCTCGCTCGTTCCGAATTCTGATCCACATTGCCCCCTGAACCAACCGTGACGTAGAGACGACCTTGAGGATCAAAAATCAATGACCTCGTGTCATGACCATTAGCTGGGATGTTATTAATCACAATTTCGGAAAGATTCGGAACAACAGTGCGACTTCCTGGAGTATAAGGCCATCTGAAGACTCGCACCGCGCTGGAGGCATAGATATAACCTTCATGGAAGCAGACGCCATGATTAAGATTTAGTCCTTGCGCCGTAATGATTTCGACCTGACGAACTGCAACCGTGCCATCACCATTATCTTCTTCAAACACGACGTGAATGTGTCCTCTCGCTTCAGCTAGGAGATCACCAGATGGGTCCACCCACAGACCACGGACTCCTCCCATTCCAGCGTAGTATTGACCATAGTAGGGTGGGTCGACTTGCCAATCTGCGTTGGCCAACCCTACGGCCAAAACGAGGAGAAATCGCAACATGTTTTTGTCGGGGCGATGGGCAATTTACACTTCGAATTTAGAAAGGTGCAGTCCAGACAACGAGCAGGAGAGAAGTGGCCAAGCCAGAATTTATGCATTTACTTATAACCTAGTGGTCAGGATTAAAATAATTCGGGATTAGTTAATCACTTTATCCGTGAAGAAGCTGACAGTTGTGTTGCATTGTGTTAAGCATGGATGCGTACAATGCAATGTAATTAATCCTAACATCCATCACAAATTAGATTGATGGTTGGATAATTGTGTGCATTGTGATGTCATGAATGTAATTATAATTCAGATCAGTGTGGGATTATGACGGGACTCGGGCATTCCAGTGACGGATTTTTATCATATCACCATCTCTTTTGTAATTTTACTTGATGGATGGGATAGATTAATTGATGTGTAGCTTTGCACACTGCCCCCTTTAACACACTCATCAGTTAGGTCAACCGTATTATCTGTACTCTACTTGTATATTTGGAGTCATTTAAAATTAAGGATTATATAATTGTTTGATACACAAATATTTAAGTATGCATTCATGCCCTTATTATTATTAGTGCTTTTATATTTTAATTAATTATTCATATCGTAAACTGTTTTTTTATTAATGTGGATCCGTATTTATAATAAATTACGACATAATCACAGCTTTATTTTTTCATTTACTTTTCTGTGCTCAATTAGTTCATGACAACTTTAGTCAGTAGATACGTAAGGCTAATTATAGATACTAAGCAAATCATTTACATTTTTATTGTAATTTCATATTTACATCGATGAAAGATACACAAGAATTGATTAGACGCCTTTCTGAAAAAGTTAGATTACACATTCACATTCCTTCTTGCTGATGAGTTCCATCTTCACTAAATTACGATATATGTAAATGAATTGATGATGGGTATGATTCTGTGCAGTGTGATTTCTAACTTGTCACAACCAGATTAATTTAGGTTGATATGAAGTGATTCATTAACTAATTGTGAACAATATACGTGTTCCGCAGAGACTGAATTGTGATTGTTACAATGCAAATACATTTTATCTTAATAAAGTCTTATCTGAATTTAATTTCAGGCGCACAGTTGTTGCTTGTACTCGTATATATGAACGGTTGCAAAGGAATGTTGATAAGTTAATCTTTTAGCCATATACTTATGTGTGAATTATGTGAGTAAAATTTTCAAACAAAAAGCGTCCGTGTTAAAAACTGATTACGAGCAAACGCTTTCAATACGAATAATTTGGTAATAAATAATAATAATAATATATAAATATATCCCAAATGCATTTTGTGATATTACTATTTCTTTGATTTAAATTTAGTTTTTCTAATTCTAGAAGCACAGCTGTTTCTTAAAATATTAAAACGCTAATGTTATCAGCTATATCAACTCAATTGCTATAGCTATAGAAATATACTCGCTTCGTGTTCCTATTTTTCCTTTTTTGGAGCAGTTTTGAGTTCGTCTTTTTCCGCCACGTTCTCGGAAATAACTTCACAAATCCTAAATGTTTTAAAAGTCGAATTACTTTGCATTTCCTTGCATGTTCTGACAATGTCCATCTTGGTTCCGAGCGATTTGAAATAAGTCATGTACCGTTGCAGATATAAACATAAAATCCTACATGCGTCAGTTTTTTCAACTGTTGTAAGGCGTGGGTTAACAAAGAGAAAATCAAAACTATTCATGGCTGGGTTCAGTAGGAGCTTTGGAAGGACTTGATATTTGTTCGAGTTTTTGGAGGTTGAAATGAAGCGATTGGCCACCAGACCTTGTAAAATTTTGTCACTCACTTCTGATATATTGCAACCAATGCACTCTGCTAAGAATTCCTTCTCCCTAAGTCTGTCTGAAAATTGACCTTTGCTAAATTTCAATATCACCAACTTTTCTAATTGGAGTGAACGAGATGTTCCTTTCTGCGTAAGATCTTCTAAATCTGGTGGAATTTCTGTGTCGCTTGGAACCGGGTCAACTAACCTTTCATTTGTCAATAAACTTAGGACAAACACTGATTCCCTTCTATCATTTCCGCTTAGTCCTGTCATACTAAGAAAATTATCCTTTTGAATAATGCAATCTGGGTGAGTTTCAAATAGTTCCTGGTAAGCATTTAAGATTTCCTCTTTTTCTATAGATTCAGGCCCCTCAAAAAATTTGGCAGATCGGAGTAATTGGGCACACGCAACGGACGTTGAGGTACTAGTGAAACCATGCTTGACATGATACAAATAACAATAATTATCATTGTCTTGAACGAATGCGATATCAAATAATTCAATGTTGTAAATTGTGATACGATCGCCAACAAAAAAATTGTTACCAATTGTCCACGTTCCCGAATTGTAATCGGCTTCGGTCATGGAGTGTGGCCACCTCTGTTGCAGGGATGCTGCTTCGTCATGCGGTATTAAGTGATTCGTCAAGATTTTTTTGAATTCCCGCTGCACTCTAAGAACAAAGCCTTCCGTGATTTCATACCACCATCCATGCGCCATAAAGAACGTCTTGTCATAACTTGTGGAATGAAATTGGCCCAGTAGTTGCCTAATTAAGGGAAGAATGGCCCATTTGTCGTTGAAATAATGCGCTAGATTCAATCTTTTCATGAACCCAGTTGGAATTGCTTCCCCATTGTTCAACGCCACAGCTGCTGCTAAGACATCCGACAATGAAGGATTTTGCCGAATATCAATTCCAGCTCGCAATTTATGGTCTAGGCAAACTTTGACGGTGTCCGCTAATGTGAATTCTGTTGACTTGCTTGAAAAAACATCAAATTCTTGAATATATTGGGAGCTGTAATCCTTTTTTTGCATTGCTGTCTCCAGGCATGCACTTAGTTCTTGGGTCAATTCCGCGGATACAGTTTTATCTGTTTTCAGCATCAATTGAGATATAGCGGTGGGCTCATCTAAAGGGGTTTCCAAGGCATTTTGATAAGTTTCTTCTAAGTTGAAAATTGCCCGCGTCAGCTCTTCAAATCTCGCGATGACATGAAACTTAATTTCACCTACGTAAATACTAGCTTTGATCTCTTTTTTTGGACCTTTGGGAATGCATTGGGAGGGAAATAGTAATTGCCCAATTGTCGGTTGAAGTGACCCCTTGTATGACTGACAGATGTCACCAAGGTTTAGCTCCCTTAGGCTGAGTTTCTTCTTGCTCTCTTGTGACCGTTTCCTCAAGCATCCAAGAATGGGGGTTACCTTGTAGCAATTGACGCCTTTTTCATCTAAAATCCTTTCAGGAACTTTCGATTGGAATTCGTAATCCACCAAACTCAGAACTGTCCGCCATGCGTTACCACTGGTCAATACATAGTAGGTTTTGCCAGATGGAATAAAAACCACCGTGGATGTTATACTGGAAGATATTTCGTCGATGCCAAAATGATTATGAACTCTGTCTTTATCGCATTTGGATCTCCTGGAGAATATATATGCATATCCCTTAAAATTGTAAAGTTGAACTTTTCCTTTAAATGTAAATTTCTTGGTTGTTTTAAGGTTGAGGATTTCCCTTAACTGTATTTCAAGTGGGGTATCCCTGCCGTCTGTCAATTCACCAAACTTGTCCTCCCGCAACCTGTGTAGTCCCATCTCGGGTAGAAGATCCCAGTCCTCACTTGTGGTTTTTCCTAGGAAAGAATTAGAAATTGTCAAACTACATCATTTATTTGGGATAGCTCTCTCCAGGAGATAGAGCTGTGTCGTCGCTACTTGGTGAAAGTGAATCTGCAGTGTATAGAAAAATGCATTATTTCCAAAACCTTCATAACATGCGTATCAAATATAGGAATTAGAGAATTGGCTAAGCACCAAATAATTGTATTATAACCGCATTGTGGCTATGACGAGGCATTAGGATTATAGGTTATCTCACCTTGTGAGCTTGTGTCTCCATCTGGGTCGATGGTACTTACAGGCGTGGGTTGGGATGGAGCTAGTGATTTAAATATGTTATTCCTCAATTCGGTTACCTCTGGCACTCCGAATGGGGATAATTCCGTTATCTCAACAATCGATTCAATAAAATGGATGGCAAAATATCCACAGGAGTAAGAATCATTTTGTGTTGGACAATCAATACTTAACGTCACACATGTTTCCTTATCTATTCCTAAAATTCGGCAAGTCTGCAAAGTGATAGGATCATGAATATACTTTCGGTCGTTCTTCAAACTGTCACATATAAAAATTATTGGCCGCCTGCCCGATTTATTGACGCCAACAACAAAATAATGTGGTCCCCGACGAAATGATAAAATAATTTGCGGTTTTGAAACTAGTTCCGCCTTAAACGTTTCAATTTCACTTGATGCCTCAAAATCAAAAAGTTTATTACACGCATCTGTATCCACAAAGTACCAATCCTTTCCATTCATAATGCGTCGAACATATGTGTCAAAAACGTTGCCTTTTAACCAATTTTTTGGAGAGAGTTGTTCAGTAAAAGTGTCAATGCCGATACTATATTCACCATGAAATCTACCCTGACTGATTTTAATGGAATCGCCTTGAATAACATAATCCACAGAATTAAGCGGCATTTTGTTTTATTGGTCTCTCGGAAGATATCGAATTTTATGAATTATTTTTATTTAATAAGTGGAATGAAGCAAACGAAGGTGATGGGATATCGGCATAAATTAAACTAAATGGTTGAAATTGATTTAGTATTCGGGCAGACTTTATGTAACGGGAAGAGATTAGTTAGATAAATATTTAGATACGATAAATGGAGGTGTATTTATTTTTATTGGAATCGTGTCAGCGTGAAGCAATACTCTGCGTATTTTATTTGTCTTCACACAGGTAAAGTTTATCAGTACAAATAACTTATTTATGCCAAATAACCGGGTCAATCATTATTTGTTTTATTTATGATGCAGGAAACTCTGTTTTATTTTCCGTTGAAATGTAATGTTATAAAGTCTTTATCCTGCTGGACCTCTATGTTATTTACTTTATTTAAATTTGTTGAACTGGCACAATTTTCAAAATTGATAACTGGCTTACAGGTGGCGATCGTACAGGGGCCTGACACCGTATATAAGTTTTATATAATATATCTATCTATCAATCGGCATATGGTTTATATTATACTACGTGTTACGTTAAACATTTCTCTCGTAATGTATACCTAATGTATTTCAGGCCAGCATGATAAATGTTGCGTATACTTTAAATACTAAAAACTTAACTTTGTGAACAAATGAACATAGGCAAATCAATGTTTTTTTTATTCCCGTGAAGTTGGCTAAGCGAAGAGGTCCAGCTAATAGCCGAAAATAGCCGAATTTAAAAATACGATGGCCAGGCCCTTCAATCAACCCGATGCGCCTAAAAAAGATGCCAGGGGGCGTGGTCCACTGTGCCACACCCACCACATTGGGGCAAACTGAGAATTACGTCACAATCAGCTTAAAAACACTTGGAATGCACCACACTGTCAAAAACAATCCGTTGTCACTTTAATATTAGTGCTTCAAATGTGGGTAGCCATTATTTGGTGCACCGATGGTTTAAGCAAGTTACAAATTTCGGCAATTATCGTATATTTTAGGAAAATTCAAATCAGCTTTCCTCAGAAACCGCACCGCAGATCAAATTAAGATTTCGCACACTTAATCTACTAATATTAATGCTTCAAA
>JAQFZJ010000680.1:0-19128 GCA_034695645.1 Folsomia fimetaria
TTGCCGATATGCATGTTTGTGCAAAATTTCATCAAAATCGGTCAACGCGTTCGTGAGCTATCGTCAGACAGACGGACGGACAGACGGACAGACCGGGTACATAAGCCCTGGCTCGGGCTAAAAAGTGGTAACAAGCCACAATCGTAAAAGATTAATTTCACCATTTAGCTATATAGTTTCATTCGGTATCGTTGGAATCAAATTTTTTATAGAAAAGTGCCGTCGGAACTAAAAATTTTAAAATATGCATCCAACACTCATTTTAGAATTGTCGATAATGTAGTACATTGCTGGGAAGGAAAAAATGTGAAACTATGCTTCATAATTACTTAATTATATAATATTTAAATTTATTTCCATCACTTTTATGAGTTTTGTCAATTACGCATATCCAAACTACTACATTACACTACATTTCTTAGCATGCATGCATTAAATTTGCAATCAATTTCTGCAACACTAATTTACATGTAAATATGTGCCGCTGTGATCCACTACTCCAAAACCTTAACCGACAATAGTGCGGTAGTAGTATAGTTTAGAATTGAATAGTAATATACTGGCTTGATTGACTTCCTCAACTGATAAATATTGAAACCATGTAGTCCCCCATACATCCTTATAGTCCCCATAGCTCTCAACTTCCGCTTTAGATATTTAAATTTCACCCCACACATAACTAACCGCCATCCCCACTCCTCGTGTAGTTTCTTGGCATCTTCATAAATATCAATGATCATTTGCACCATAACGGGTGTTAAGGCCATCACGACTATACTCACGAAAGGGCCGAAAATGTACAACACTGTGGGGACAACACTGTACAGTTTAATCGTCCAAAAATTAGCAGCAACTTGAACTAATGCCCCAATCCCCATAGTTGCGAATATGCTAATACTTGTGACATCATACATCATATTCAACAATATATGCAAGATTGTATAACGTACTAGGAGGCGATGACCCTGTCTGCCAAATCGGTAAGCGGTTTGTTTCAAATGAAATATGCATGACAGCATAAGATGTGCGGCTATTATGTACACTGTAACACAAGAGGCTAATAGCCGAGCAGAATGAACAAGTGAAAAAATTAAACTGCTTCGTAAAAGAAAAAGTGAAATCCATAAAGTACGATTTTCAGGAATTAGGAAAGTTTGAATTTGTGCGACTGGGTCCAACTCAAGATATAATAGCAGTAGAGCAAACAAGTGGAATTGTGTTGAGAATATGAACACAGACAAGTTCATTATTATCCCAAGAATATCTATGCGATGGTCCTTTGTAGGTTGACTGAATGCTAAGTGTGAATAAATCCCATTTATATTGTTTTGAAAAATAATACATAATAGAATGTATGAATAACGGAATGTATGTATATAAGACTTACTCAATAATTTCAGTTTGGATTCTACAATTCGCATTGCATTAAATCCAGAAACAGCCGGTTCTCCATAATTGAGACAAACAATGTCCCCCATAACAGAAAACGCTGACACCAAAAAAACTAGAAGTATGACAACTAAATTCACGAAGGGCAATCTTGCATTTCCAAATAATTGAGAGATGCTTAAAATCAGGCAAGATAGGATCATCATCACACCTGGAATCATAAATATTGCCCAGGGTAAAAGTTTCAGGGAAAATCCATTATGAACTAGCTGCTTCGTTTTAAAATCCCACTGAATTGGACTCGTCCATAAATACGTGAACCCCGTTGTAAAATTATCCAAGGATTTCCACATTAATGGTGTAACCCCCCTTGTAATATTTGGCACTTGTACTTTGTATTTTGACATATTTCAACGTTTTAACTGGAAATTATTTACAAATCGTATAACATTTAAGAAAAGGTATGTAGGTTTATAGTCGTGGTCTTTCCTTATATATTCGTCGTCGGATAACTTTACGACTCCCTCAGTAATCTGTTGAATTTTTAATACAATTCCTACAAGTCAAAATCATAAGAAATTATTAAAACGACGTAGAACTGCCCATGTTAAATTTATACTACCACTTTTGCCTCAATCAATTCCTGCTGTTATTAATTCTTAATCCCATTTCGCAAACAATTCTTATAAAACAGATCACACGGAACGGTATGTATACGAATTCAAAGAATCGATGTTTAATCAGGAATAATTGCGATTAATTTTTTATCTTATGCCAAGCTAACTAGCAACTACGTATAAAGAACTGAACGCAGCGCAATGAAATAAAGTTTAAAACGACGTCGCCCTTAGTACCAGACGCCATTAATTCGGTATGTAATGCGACCCAGATGGAACTGTTAAGGTAATTTGTTGCCAAGCTGTTTGGTAGCTGTTTACTCACAATATGGGAAGTTTAGTGTAGGGGTTGCAATGTCTTGTTTTGTTTCAAATTTGTTGTTTTGTTTTGTTTGTTAACAAAATTAATGCAATTTTTCAATAAATCTAATTTCGCAGCTATGGATTTCAAAAGGCTCTACGTAGTTGATGTTGTGAGAAGATCCGGCCAGTTGTTTGTTTTATTTTACTGATCAAACATAATTGTTTATTTAGTATCTTTTAAAGATCTGTTTGTATTACACCCGTGAGTTCTATAAAATGTAAAAAAAAATAAATGTAATATGTCAAACAGGTTACCCCTGAATTCATTTACAAGCAGTGTGCATATTTTACTTAGTAATCTGACCCTGCGTGTTAATTGGCTGCAAAGGGTTAGCTGGGAAGCTGCAGAATACCTCTATTGAGCAAAAAATTCACATGAAAATCATTAATATATCAAATGAATTGCAAATATATATTTGACCGTTATTTGTTTAAGTGATAAGAACCAAACATCAAATTAGCACCAATGTTTATCTCTGTCTTTTTTATTTTGTCCAACCAAATGCATGAATTCCGTATTCAACATGAACACTCTTTTACATACTGATATATGCGTACCAGGACTATAGGAGTGGATTGTAATTCTTCATATAACATATGAAGTCTAAAGATTTGCAAACCCAAACTGACATTCGTATTACCTTCTAAGCTGTCCTCACATGTATTTAATGCCCATTACTTAACCCACATAAATATGCTCAGAAGTTTTCAACTGTTTATATTTTATATGGATTATATAAAGTTATCAATCATTCCAGGGCTGACGTAATCTGTATTGCACGCGATTATATGTAATAAATGCTTCGTTAACTACCTTGTTTTCCTTACAAATACGATTATAACATAGTAAAATATTGTGGAAATGAAAATACTTACGTTTTTTATTAGTTTTATTATCTGGAATACCAAAACGAACGATGGAAATATCAACTGACATCAACAGAAATGATAATAGCATCATGATTTGCGGACGAAGTCGCAACGTAATACATGATTCCGCTGTCAAAACCTGCAATATTATATTACAAGTATAATTTACACGTATGTGTAAGTTGAAGTAATTACTTTTATGATAATATTTTCGAAATAAAATATACAGCGTGATTTAGGTGAATGTCCCGGCTTATAAAAATCAATTTAAAAGCAACCACTAAACCGAGTTTGCTGTTCAGTCAGACTGAGCTGCTCAAGATCAGTTGCAGACTATGCTGCCATTGTCATATAAGAGCACGAAAAATGTATCCTTTAAGTTGTTAATTTCTTTGAAGCTCACTGGACCACCTTACACGTCGTAGAATATTACTTTTGGTCTCATTCAATCCTCAATATGTTGACGCAGGAACGCTGGGCCAGGAATGATGTGGCATGTAATAGGTAATATAATTTCAGTGTGTACAGGGCAGGGTTACCCTGTCAGGGTAAACCTTTATTCAAATATCGCAAAAATTGACATAACGCAAATAATACTCCTATTGCTTATGAATAAATTTCTCGATACAAGCTCGAAATCGATACAAGATTCAAAGGAAACAAAGCTGAATAAAATAATTTACATAAATTTACTGAAATGTAAGTACAGCAATACTTTAACTCGTAGGATTTCCCAATATCGAAGGAATGGCCAACCTTTATGCTCATGGCCCATATTTTTCTTTGGAGCCATTTATTCGAACATACCTGGACGCCAGGTTTAAAAACTTATCTGATTAAAGAAGCAATTAAAGAAGCTATGAATATTCTCAGCATGGT
Organism: Folsomia fimetaria; assembly: GCA_034695645.1. Lineage (NCBI taxonomy): Eukaryota > Metazoa > Arthropoda > Collembola > Entomobryomorpha > Isotomidae > Folsomia > Folsomia fimetaria. Next base: position 4,119 of record JAQFZJ010000680.1, read on the forward strand.
AATTGTCATATATTGCAGGATGGGGATCTTGCCGTGCAATTTAATGATGGCGTAATTACACACCGTCAAGCGCCATGAGAATTGGTATAATCGAAAACATTATGTTATTCGAAGTATCTATCACAAATCGCCACTTGTGTGTATATTATGGCGGTCGTCTTTATTCATAATTGGGTAAATAATAGCCCAGTTCTCTTGCGCTTGTACAGCAATGACATTGTTTAGTGATGTACAAAGAAACCCGTAGAAAGAGTGGGAACGCCATAAAATATGAGGATACCGTCGCAAATGCAAAGTATATAGTAATCGTAAAGGCCAGAATACGCGTAGAAAGATCCAAACATTGAAGATAAGTTCATGTGCAGGGTTCTACGTTGAAATAAACGCCACCGAAAATGGCGAAAATACTGCGTAATTGTCAAAATCACCGTTTGATTGAAGTAGAGCCGGGAGTACGAATATAGTTACACATACAACTTGTATTAGTAAAAGCTATGATTGCATCATAGGGTAGGACGGTATTTTTGAGTGGTGGGAGATAAATTCTAGGATTTTTATGATCAAAGCACATTTGAAAACCTAAACTGACATTTATAATCCCATCTAAACTGCCGTCACATGTATTTAGTGTCCCTTACTTCCCCGGATAATTCATTATTTCTATGAAAATCAACAACCAAACAATTCCAAATTTATTGATCTTTTGTTCCCAGGGAGACAATGTTTGACGAAAAATTGATTGACACAGTTTGAATAATTTAAGTTATTGATTCATTCATTGCCATCAAACCTCATTCTCCTCATTTTGAGTCGACAGTTTTGTGAAAATGCCCTTGATTGATGTTTACAATTCGGGGGGCAATAATAGAACAGGTGGGGCTGGATGGGAATCAACTAATCCAGATTTCCAGGAAAAGCAGGAAGCAGCTAAACGAAACCAGAATGAGGGATGGCATGGGTTGAGAAGACGTATTTCCATTTACTTTAATTTCCCTCTGTATGGAAAGATGGCGAATTTCCATCTGGACCTGCCGTGATTATGAGTCTGGATCCGACCGGAAGCTTGGCTTATGGAAACTATCCCAACCACATAATCTACACTCCGGAGGAATGCCCTCCTCCACACCAATATGATGGCAATACCATCAAAATTTCTGAACAAACTCGGAAGTCTGATCCGACACTACCGCAGTCATACAACGAGGTCATGACCGGTTTTCAAAATGTGAAACCAAATAAACAACGCCCCTGATCCTACTAGTCGATAATTTGTAAATATACACTACATTATTTCTCGTTTGACTCATGTCGTTTAATATGGATAAAATGATTTAAATTTATGTGTATCAATATTGAACCCATTTTAGAAACACAATAAATATGCATATATTCAGAATTGTCGAACATTCGTGTGTTTAGGTATATATAGCCACACATACATATATTTGTTTATCATATTTATGTTTTTGGCCGCACAACAAATTAAACGAATTAAAAAAATTATTAAAAAACTAGTTTAATCATTTGCATGCAGAAAATTTTGCTTGGTCATGTATTTGGTATATTGCAAATGTGTTGATGTCTATAAATATCTTTTTGTCGGACTTTGTTATGAGCATTGGGCGAGAGTATGATACAACTCGGATGAACTCGATCAAACGAATGGAAGGAAAAGAGTGAATGTCATTCATTTCACTCAATATCAGCTGGATTATGCAGATCAGGGAAAGATTTTGTTTAAATTAAATTTTTCGCCATGGAATTACTACAATTTTTGAATTAATTAAATTTCACAAAACATTAAGAACAACACTTTTGAAGAACCAGATCACAAATGTAAGTGTGGGCATAATACAATTCGCTGCTTCTATTAATTTTACTGTTCTGCATTTTTTCCTTTTTTGTTTTACCGGTGGCGGTGGGTTACTTCACCAATCTGTTTAATTACACGTTGTGTTGTCATGTTAATTTATAATTACTTCAATTTAAAAAAACTTATAATTTGGAGGTCTCAAAAAACTACCATATTTATTTAAGTTGCAAAGAAGAAATTAAGTTTAATTTCGAAGTGTAATTTCCTCAAATTTGCACATTAATTTTCGAATTTATTACTCTGCTAATGAATTGTAACAAGAAAGTGTCTACTTAAATCAACTTTTTAAAATTTCTTTACGCAAATTTTGATTTTGAACGCAAAAGAAAGTTAATTTGCAATTGTTAATTTGCGATCAAATATTTTTAAATATTTATTTCCACTTATTTACATAATTGCAGATATCATTGTCGCCTTTTCGCCAATGATCAATTACGGTCACGCAGGTAGCCCTACTTTCCCGTCCACACATTTATCTTGTCCACCCGAATTTTGATAAGTAAGCCAGATAAGAAAATTAATAGAAAGCAAAATAGTGAAACAATAAAGTTCATCTTTATATTTTTGACATTTATTTATTTACAGTATATCGGATATTTTGTAAATTGCCTCATATGCAACCCTATGACCAGCGACAGAGTACTTATAAAGATTGAACAAAAATCGAGGACAAGTAACCAGATCCGAAAAAACGATTTGCCACATTTCTTATTTTAGGTGAGTTTTAAAGAAAGTTATACAGTTAGGATAATAGTATTATCTACACTTAAGTCCTATTTTGGTTGACATTGAAGGACATAATTTTATACTGATCCTAATTTTCGAAATTTCAAGAAAATATATAAGGAGACAGAACCAGTCTAAAACAATTCAACATTGTCTTAAGAGGCCATGCATAATTGAGCGTAATAATTGTCGAAACCAGGTTTATGCACCATCGCCAAGTCAAACCCGTTAGACTTGTATGTATTTATACTTGTCTAACAGAAGATAACAAGGACAAGGTAGTACAATTTATTATTAAACCATATTTCATTATTGCTATCCAAATTGAAACCTTGTCTAATTTTAGTATTTGCCGCTCTTTGAAGATTATTTTTTAATTGAAGCCGCAATAATGTCTGCACTTATGCCACCTTTTCTCCCACCATGGGCTTGGACCATCGCTTACATCAGTCTGTTCGGAATCACTTTACTCTACATTGTTATGAAACATCTCCGTTATGATTTTGGACGGAAATTTATTCTTAATTTATTTTGTAAAATACAAGGAAGAAAGCACCAATGGGTATCTGACGCAGCTCTTGCTCGTCGTGTCTTAACATCTTCATCCTCCAAAGGAACCGGGCTTGAACAACTCCTCAGCACCCGCGCATTCCTCCCAGTCAAATCACTAGAATCAGTTAATGGCGAACAATGGACACGAATGAAAGATAATTTCATTTTACTTAAATCCCGTTTACCACCATTGGAGTCGTTAGCAGAAGTAGCAAACCAGCTCACAATTGACTACTTAGAAACGGAAGACATTGGCATAATAGATTGCCCAACTCTATCAAAACTAATTCTAGAAATTATGGCAACTTGGGTGTTTGAAGAAAAACTTAATGTTGATCCAATATTGATCGACTCAATTGAAGAATATAGAAAAGAAATAGCAATCAAAGGAAAAGGTGATAGCAGCCTGAAATTAGTTGCAGTCCACTGGATTCAAGATAAGACAAAAAATCATAGAAAGATCTATGAAATATTTGAAGAGCTGTGGTCATCTGATGAATATTGGTCGCTGCTACTACAACCTTTCTTCATATCGCCCACCATCAACGTCACGGATATCGCAGCTACATTGACGTCGAAGGAATTTCAACAAGAATTCAAATTCAGTTGTGATGGTGAAATTGAAGAATCTGAAATGCATAAAATAATTCTGAGTGGAATTAATTACAATCATCCCTTTCCCATACTGGAGAGATGGTTTCCGGACGGTTTGAAGGATGATGGAGTAGACGAGGCATTTATAATTCAATCAAATACACACGTATTTCTACCACTGGATCAAATTGGACGGAAGCATTGTTCTAGTTATTGGGCAGCATTTGGAGCTGGGAAACGAGCTTGTGGTGGGAGGGATATTGCCATGACATTGTGTACAAAGATGTTCCAAGTCCTACTTTCACATCCAAAGGGTAAAGAGAAATTTAAACCATGGATTAATCATCGTTATTCTGGTCGTGATAATGATCTCAAAGAATCTGGGGCGCAGAGTTGGTTTCAAATTAAAACTTTGGTACGGATATTATGCAAGTTAATATTTAGTCGTGTTCAGAGATATGACTAGGAAACGTTATTTAGGAAATAACCATAGTGCATTTATGCGAGACAATAAATTGACAAGTTAAAATTACCAGTTTATTTATAATTGTAATTTATTATTATATTTCACAGTTTCACTTGTGCAAGTTGCAAAATTTTCTAAATCAACACGATTCAAATATCTCTATTTATTGCAGGTAAAAAAGAACATACATATCTGTAGAAGATAGATCTCAAGTAAATGAAGATGGCTGGCCACTCTCAGAATGATGGAAAAAACAAGTACGGAATTGGAACATTGCGCTTATCTCTACTTATCATCATTTTCTCCTGGGTAGACAGCAATGGTGCATTCAATTTTGTGACTACTTCTCTTGTTTTTGAGATTGTAAGGTACGGAATCTTTGGTGTTGGCGGTGCTCTTCTTAATTTACACAAACTGTCATCTAAATACCAAGTACTGATTCTATGCGTATTAATTGGAAATTTTATTTTTATCCATGAATATTCCAACCATTCTAAGGGTCGAATAATTCTTTTCTTGTACTTTTTTAAAACGCTTCTTGGTGATGCATTAGCTGGAAAATTAGATAACCCTGTGTGGTATAAATCTGTTGCAATTGTTTTAGGTTTATGGACACTACTTTCTTCTTCTATAGTTTTACCTTTGCCCACTATTTTTCAAGTTATTCAAACATTTTACAAGGAAGAACCACTAGCTTTTGGATTGCATTTGTTGTTTCATTGCTTATGTGAACTGGGTGATAATTATTATGAAAATTATGTATTCTTTCGACATAGGTTTACATACGATGTGTCCTGTATTATTTTGTATGTAGTATGCTACAAGAGGGAGGTGGGAAAATTATTACTATTTGCGGATATATTTGCATCATTGTTCTATCGAAGTACAAATTATATTTACCTCAGCCTCTACGGATAAAATAAAACTCATAGTAAGTGTAACATATTCTTTCTATTCATTACCCCACGCAGTACAACTTCTAAAAAGCATACGAGTCTGCGCTTATATTGGAATGTATTGATTCCGAACGACAATGCAAACATCATCTTTGGAATTACTTCCAAATTTGTTATATGGTCAAAATTTTAAATATATAAAAATTCCTGAATAAGAATAAGAATGGAATCGAATGGCAGCCTGTACATATGCCTGTTCTCATGATCGTATTAATAGAAATAACATATCACGTCCCCCATAGACCCCATAGAAAGAAGTTGTAAGCTACGAATCATAATGCTAACAAGTTAGCAGAACTAACAAAAATAGAGCGTTTTGATGCCCAAATCAAACGATATTTTGTTTCCGTGTCCAGAAATTAAGATCAAGTACTTAATATATCAGTAGTAGCCACCAATCAATAATTTGAGAAATTCACGGTTATTCAGAAGATCTATACCTATACAACATATCTCAACTTATCACCCAATTGGATTTTAACTTAATTGATTTCAATAATACATTATAGTATTATACTTAACCAATTCCATTTTCATCATTATCCTTAATAAAACATCCACTCAAGTTAACACAGTCCCCTCCATGCTGTCGGTCAAAATGTACTTAATTGAATATAATCAACAAAATCTTTGCATAACAGTCACAAATAAAACCTTGATTGTTATGCTAACTCTATGATTGCTACAGGAGTCATGCCAAATAAACGTATGTTTTTTGTACATTGGTTGCTAATGTGCATACCTAAACTTTCAAGCTTCACTCAGCACCAGTTAACATGCCGACATGCCGTTGCTATGCAACATACGCAACTGTCCACCTCATTTCTGTCATTAAAAGCATTTGGTGGACTTTGATATTTAGTTTCTGCTTAATTAGCTAGCTAATAGTTAATTACTAATTAACTAGTCAATTACTAATTAACTAGTCAATTAAATTTTATAATTTTCAAGTAATTTTATTAGCCAAGAGGAGTTTTATAGAGTATGCATTTATAAACCCTAAATAGTTTATTATTCAAAATATCATAATGCATCCTAGCTTCATAAGTTGAAAATTTGCGTTTAGTAAATCAACTTTTGCGCAATGGTTTTAGCATTGTTTTATTTGTTGTTGCTGTTTCGACTTGACATTTACATAGTTATATATATCATATTCACACTTCAAAATATGCTGTCGCATATCGTTCAGAAAAGTATTTAGTCGTCGTCGTCCTCAACAGCCTCAACGGGCGTCTTCTTTCCATCCAAATAGATCATGACGCCCCCCGCAAGGATGCAGCCAATGGCAAAGAAGACTCCCATCCATGCCATCAGACCTGCCGTTTTGATGCCAATGGCCATCAACTTCATGACCGATTTCATGAATTCATTGAGAGTTTCCTGTAAGTATTGTACGATAGGTTTTTTATTAAAAAAGATACTAGTTTCACACCACACTCACCTCTCTAACATACGCCATGGGCACCGTGATCTGACTCCTTTTACCCAACGCGGGGAATTGATCGGCGGGAATCACTTTAATCCTGAACTCCAAAGTTCCTCGCCCACGAGCTGGGGCCCCAACTGGAAACAGGTCCACGATTGTTCCAGACTCCTCGTTATTTTCCTCGTCCATTTTTACTATGTTCAGTATGTCCACACTGGTTTGAGTTAGCAAAACGGCATCCATGAACACTTCAATATGTTGCTCCGTAACTTGTACTGCCGTTCCCTAAAAAAACAATTTAATAGTGCAATTATTTGATCGCTGCCGCTTTAGGACTTCTTGCCTTTTACCATTTCAAGTTCGGGTTCAGGTAGAGCAGTGCTGTTTGGATTGGCTTTGTCAAATACAACCGTCGCAAGAAATGTCGAAATTATAAACGCTCCACCAGAACCCGCAATCAGGACGTTTGTTAGCAAGTCCTGGTTTTTCATTGTGCTGTTTTGTTTTACTGCTCAATAATAAGATAATGTTCCACTTTTTTGAATTTATTTTTTGGAAGTGTATTCGTGACACACAACCAAGAAATCAAGTTCCACTCCGTGCGACGGAAGGACGGTTATGACGAAACAATCCTTGAATAAGTGGAATAAGAAAAAAGAAGAATTATTGTGAAATATTAAACGCTTTCGTATAATAATGATAGATATAGGCCTATAAATATTCCATCGCAGTTTGCGATATGTACACGCAGAATTGTCAAAGATATGTTGGATAAATATTAAATTGGTTTTAGTATCTGTAGTTGACTTTTCTTCGGTTGCTAAATTAAATTAAATTAAGCCGTTGTGAAAGGGCCAGGTTTCTCCACAGGATGGAAGGCAGTGAATATTTAATAGGAAGCGCTATCATTCGTCCACGTATATTTCTGTATAAAATGAGGTCAGAATGAAGTTTAATATGAACCTATTCAGAATTTTGCGTAATTCTTTTTCCCCTCTTGCGTCATAAATCAAGTCCTGAATACATATGCTAGTAAGCATGGTATTGAAAGAAACAACTACTCTTTCTTTCAGCATTATTATGTTAAGGATTTACTGAACTGAACAAATGTTAAAATAGCATAAATGCATCTATTTATTGGCGGACTAATTCAGACCAAAACGGTGCGGTTTTGTAAAGTAGGAATTGTAAATTGGGTCATTTTAATCCATACATCCCCAATATATTAAGCGGCTTTTATGTCAAGTTTCGACGTTTGTGGGTATTTGCATTTTGTCGATTTTGGGAAGGACGTGATTTGCAATTCTCCATAAAGGCATCCCACACTTCCAAAATAAAACACGCCCCACAAACCCCCACCATTATTCCACATAATCTAAATAATGAAAATAAATGTCCACTAGCCGGACCCCCATAACTATTCCCACCCGTTCCTGACATTGCCTCTCGTTTTGCCCCGGCAACGTAAATCTTCTCATAACATATATCAATCCCACCCGCCACCAAATATGATAACAACTCTCCAAATGTTTGGCTCAAATGTGAATCGTAATTCATGGATACGGTCACCTGAAATGTTATATATAAAATTGTATTTTAGATTAAGTTCCGTTGAATATTTATAATATTTTTATTTATTTAACATTACCACATCCCAAATTTCCTTTACACTGTTGCAATAATACCCGGGATAAACTTTCAATACTTTAGTTGCCTTCTGCCTAGTATATTTGGTTTGTACAATGACTGCCCCTCGCCCCACAAACTTCCCGCCTTTCTCCCAATCCTCTCCAACACAAACCGGGTCGATTAAGACGAAACGTTCTGGATCTGAATTTATTGTAAAGCGTGTAAAACTCGCATTGTATCTGGCAGCCCATGTCTTGTAATCGGAAGGTTTGTCACATGCCGACTTGACATAACGGAATCCCCTCTGCACAAATAGTTCGTGATTGTCCTGTACTTGGACGGGTTGAAATGGTAGAATGATTCCCGATGTGAAGAAAGCCACGTAATAATACTGTAAAACCAGTAGGGACAAGGACACAACGACGAGGATTTTATGGCGTTGCCACAATCTTAGATATGGAATGCCCAAAAGTCCCCATAAAATATTTAAACTAAACCAGGCAGATCTGAATATGGCGGCGGTGAGGCAAATGGAGATAATAATTAGGATCCAAATTCCTGTATCGAACGGGGCGAGAAGGAAGGTGTAACTTGCTTCGGAGTTTAGCGTGACAGATTTTGTACAGTAGAAGAAAGATTCCTCATTAACATGCATGATGTTGTGGGCATAGTGAGATTCGTGTAGTGGTTGAAGAGTCGCGGGTTCGCAGTGGTTGCAAACAGATAGTCTCGGCTTCCTCCAGGAGATTGGAGATGTACTAATAGTGAAGTTGAGTTTGGAGGAGAGGATTCCTAAAAGGACTTTCACAGTGTAACCAATTTTCCAGTTCATTTTCATGGACGTTTCTAAGCCACGGATAGACTCAGTGTGGTTGTCTCCGATGCCACTCAAAAGGGCGGGTTTTCCATGACCGCGAGAATTTAGTTTTGAAAGGATTGTGGTCACATTTTTGAGAGTAGAGGTTAAAGAATTCAAGGCAATGCTAGAATTTGGACACAGGTAACAAATTGGGGTCATTGTTAAATTTGAAATAAGGACAACATGCGGATGTGCAACTTCGAAATGGTGGCTTTGAAACTTGTTAAAATTAAGGTTCACATTATTCGAAACTGTTACAAAGTATATTGTTTCCCGTGGTAGGAAACGATTTAAAATTAACACTGACGATATTGCTTCCGGAAGTGTGTTGAGCAGAATTAAGACAACAGTGCAAATCCCACTGGCAGCTTTATTCCAATTGTGTTTAGGTCCCGGTAGGTACTCGAAATTTATGAGATTTGTTGGATTGAAATTCTCGTGAAATTTAGATACATGGTCGTCTAAATTAACTAAACCTGGAATTTTCGAAAAAACCATGAACACGCCGCAGTTTGCGGATAAATCAAGAGATACGTAAAAATCCATTTTCTGAACACACAACTTTCCAGGTGTAACTATGAAATGAAATTGGTATTAGAGGAGACATGAATACGAAAAAGCCAGGAGACGAAGCTGTCAAGTTCATTGTTATTTTTATACAATACAAGTCTTTATTAGATTAGGTATGTATATACTCTTATTCTTATGTATGTGAGTAATGAGCATGTGTACATTTCTCCGGAGAATTCCATCCGTAAAACGCGAATTAATGATTCAGGAAGTGTTGTGTTATGTGCCATGACCGACTCGTGCCCCATGATTGACAGATATCGATTACTGCAAGACTTATATATTAAAGGGCATTTTTTCTGGACTAACATGCAACAAATGAATACTGTGACACAAATAAAAGCTGTTTAAATACAGAAATGATGGTGAGAACACCCTGAGTTGCTGACAGGGACCTTAATATGATATTCTACAGCAATTTTGGTATACAATTGGCCACTTGTCCCACTAACACTGACAGTTTGTTGATGATCGCCATTATTTTTTTTATTTATGAGTCGATTTATGTATAAATACATTTTTATTTCTTTGGAGAAAAACTTCACATGATGGTCGATATTACAATACTAACGCATAACTAAAAAAATGAATGTCCATACAAATCCAGTGGATTTAATCCACACATATTTTGTAGGCCTGCCACTTTTTTTGCTAATGGGTGTAAGAGAAACTATTAATAATTACTGTACATTATTGTTGTAAATGAGGTAATAATTATAAATTATTTTCATTTTGTTGAGGTTAATTAATCAGCTAATTACTTATTTGGAGAAATTTAATTAATTAGTAATTTAAATTTAGTAATCACTTATCACTGATAAGTGATTACTAAATTACTAAAAGTTACATGGTGATAAGTTATCACCATGTTACAGGTAATTAGAGAGTCAACCGTTCATACTGACTGCTGCAAGAAACCTTGTAGTTAAACTTGACGTTTAACATATCAATCACGCACATAATCCTGTTGTACTTATTAATTAAATTTGTTCGACATTGATTGATATTGATTGAATTGACCACACAGGAGATGGAAGATAAGCTTTTTCTATTAATTTTTTCCAGCATGATATACTCATAAGCTACTGACTGTACCTTTCCACGAATTGTAACTAAATTAAAACAGCCTCTCTGTCCCCGTATTCCTTTTATCACGCATATACATAATTGTAATCAGCCAAATGATTTTCGATAAAAGGATTTGATACTTGACAGCACACGTATGTATAAATGCCTATGCCAGTATAAAGTTGAAAGTCCAGGTCTTTGCACACTTTTATAGACCAGTGCCCTAAACTTGTTGAAACAAATTGTCAATAATGGGTCCTATTAACTTCCAAATCAAGCCCATTCTTTGTTCCCTGACTTACATAATTTTTCTAGCCCATTTCGATTCATCGAGTGCGCAGCCGCTGCCGCTGCTAACCGCCCAATACTTGGATGCCAAAATTCCCTGGGCCACAACGCTGGTCACCCCATTCTACGACGGGATAGGAGATAACATATTCCTATTCCTCGGGGGTCGATATAACCACACCAAAATCATGTCTTTTTCTTTGTCCTCCGGTACAATTCAGGACGTAGGGCGCATTGACGATGACCGCGGGATGAAGGGCACAGCACATAGCGACCACAATGGCGCCATTTTCCTTTTTGGAGCTTTCGAGTCCTGGTTAAGTTCTAAAGTATACAAGTTTGATCCTATCTCCAACAGAACCAGTCTGGTTGCCACGCTACCATACGAACTATATTTGAGCACCTCGATCAAACGTGATAACAAGGTTTACATCCTTGGCGGAGTTACACCGGGGGACCCCTTATTGATTTTTGACATGAATACCTTAACCTACTCTAGCGTGGAGCTGCAGCCCTGGACCTCATATGGACCAACTTCAATACTTGTCGGAAATAACACGGCATACATCTTCAACTTGATGTTACAGCAGAATGCGGCGATGGAGTTTAACTTGGATACCTTGCAGCTGAATTTAATGGGTCCGGAAACACTACCCGACTTTATTGACCATCCTAGCTCTGTATTTGATGGAACGTTTGCCTACATTATTGGTGGATACCGGCCCCGCGATGGTCCAACAGGAGGATTGATTCAATTCGATCCAGCTACGCTTGAAAATAGGTTTATCCCTGTGGACAATTTCCCTGTGGATGGGCTGGACTATATGCCTTCGGTTAACACGGTTTTTGTGTCAAGTCAGAACAGAATTTACTTCTTTGGAGGACAAACTTACAATTACACTTCTGGGCAGAGTATATTCCACGACAGTATCTTCTACGTGGATATGTCCCCCCTTAATGGCAAAGCGACAATTAACTAAACACGAATTCATTTACACAAGGCGGTTTTTTAAATGTTAGTATGGTTTCTAGTATTAATATTCGTTTAGTATATTTTAGACACATACGTAAGATCACCAAGCAACTTAATATTCAAATAAGATCATTTTGTGTAATAAATAAGCCGTTTAAAATCATATTTGAAAACTTAAATTTACAAAATTTATCGAATTTTCAAGCAAAATTTAAGACTTTTTTTCCACCATGCCACGTTGGTCCGGAGATTTATATCGGTGCCAATGCATGCCTAATTTGTTTAACGTGGTGAAAAACTTCCACTTTACGTGGGTATATATTCAAACTAAAAAGTCCAGAAAATGGGAATCATAACTAAAACGAATTAACTGGCTATCGCCGAGTTATAGAGAGTCGCAGTAAAGTTAAATTACTAGAGGTTTTTACCAAATATTTATACTTTGGGTAAGAAGTATCTGCATTGACATTTTTAACAAGTTTTGGTCAAAAACTTTTATAGTTGTGGTCAAGACTGTGAATTACGCGGTCGCTATATTTCTTTAGGTTAATTATTGATTTTTCATTTTCGATTGATGTACTTAAACAGGAGCTGTGAAAGAAGTCGTTATGTTCCCAACCTATTTTGTCGGTCTGTCCATCTTTGACAACTCAAGGTAACCATACCCCAAAAAATCTGCAGCAACTTTTAAAAGCGAGTAGCCCCTAAAGCCCATTATCCCAGTCATCCGTCAGTATTTCAATGACGTCGTCGGGAAAATCCAACTGCGTCAGAACTCTCCATCTACCACATTTATATTATTTGTCAATTAAAGCCGAACGTTCGATACCCTGCAATAGTCGGGGACTAGCCTGGTTGTGGGAATACTGTAATGTGATTTAAGCAACACTGTTTTAAATTAAACAATCTTTTGTTTAATTAATGTAAGAAAATTACAACAAAATTCTTTGCAAGATTTCTATTTAAAATAGAAATCTTGCAAAGAATTTTGTTGTAATTTTCTTACATTCAATTAACACTTATACAATCAACTTTCGAATTATAGCCTGTCCTTGCGGTTAAATTTTATTTAAGGTTGTATCAACAATAAGGTTATTCGATTGTTAAGCGTCATGCATGCGTAGTAATACCCTTTTTATAGGATTTTACACCCAACAATGGATAGTAATAAAGTATGTAACATGCTTATGTAATGGTGAAATTAAATTAACATTATTTAAGGCACGTACGCATTAACATTCAATTTGAATTCGCCCAGCAATGAAGTCGGTACTTTGCTCCATATTCTTCACGCTGATATTAATAGGTATGTTAAAAATATATTCCTACTTTCGTACGAATTTCTTTGACATTTATCCTTGATAACATTAGCTTACGAGATTGGACAGTGTGAACCTATTCGCCCAACCCACCGTAGGCCATGCCAGAGCTATCAAGAAGATTGTGATTCACCTTGGGATTGTTGTTCAGGTCTATCATGTCATCCTATAATCGGAGAATGTGGACGTTGGCGTTATAGGTCGCAGAGGGTGAGTGAATCCCGAATTACTAGAATTGATGCAAATAAAGGCGCAATTTGAATTTGAATCTTTTTTTATATTTTGTAGTGGTTTCGCTGATAATAGAATATTGGACAAGACAATAACATTCCGTACATAACCGTACATAAAGTACAATTGAATAAAATGCATCAACACAATTGATTTAGGCTGACTATCGCATTCCTATCTCAAAATACTACTCTAAGACGATGGGCGACGAAATCGATGCATGTTACAAATTGTGTATAATTCGTAATTCACATTAATGTTGCCAATGTTGATTCCCATTGGGACAAAATTATATTCAACACAATCATCCTGTCTTGTGGATTTTACAATATTTACAAGATTTTACAATATTTAAGTTTGAACACATAATATTCGTTAATTAGAATATATATCTCATTCGCCCCTGGTTGTCGTATTTCATGTACGGGAATTTTTGCGATTATTTTCACATTCTGGACTACTGTAAAAGCTAAGTTTATCCAAATAATAATTAAATTAAACTGGAAGAACCTTGCAGTGGTAAACATTTCAGTAGTTTGTCACCTTTGTTCAGGGAATGGTATTATCATCCTTCGCCCCTTCATTTTTAGGAGGTCGTCCAATCCTAGCCCCTGCCACCCCCACACCAGGACCCTTCGGATTCCTCTTGCTTTTCGGCATGTATTGCGGATACTTTAGATGTCTGTCTGGATCATGACTTCTGTGATGAATGTTAAGATACCTTAAATAACAAAATTGTAATTTTAATCCTCCCAAGTTCAAAAAGCTTTTAAATGATGCTTACTCTTGGAGTCGAAACCGCTTGCCACAAATGGTACAGAGATGAGGGGCATCCTCTGGGTCTATGTGGATTTGCTTGTGTCTCCTTAACTTGCAACTTGACACCATTTCCTTCCCACAAATGTCACACACCCACCGTTTCGCTCCTGGTGCTCTAGACCGGTGGACTCTTCTCATGTGAGCTACCAGGTTCAGCTGGACGTCAAAAGATTTACCACACTGGTCACAGATTACGTGCTTTTCTTGAGGTAATTTTTCATGGACCCTGGTCCTATGCTGCCTCAAACCTTCGAGACACGCAAAGCTTTTCCCACATGATGGATAACTGCACACGTATGGCATGTTGGAGATCTCGTGACGGATTTTAATGTGAAGATCCAAGGCCATCTGCGAAGGGAGAAAGAATTTGGAGCTGCGGCGAGTTTCTCTGCATATCATACATTGAATAGCACTTGATTTGCACTTCTTTTGCAACTCCTTTTCTGGTTCAGTGTCTACAGAGGAGTCGAGATGTTTTGTGTAGTTGAATACAGAAGAAAAAAACACGCCACACGGACCACACGTCCACGACGACTTTTGTGCACAATGCATTCGGATCATATGCTTCTCAAGACAGACTTTTCTGGCAACAGAGTGTCCACATTTGTCACATTTGAACCCAATCTTTTCAGAGCAGCCGAGTTGTCCACAAGTGTGTTCT
>JAQFZJ010000681.1:0-19090 GCA_034695645.1 Folsomia fimetaria
ATTTAAGAATTTAAGAATTTAAGAATTTAAAAATTTAAGAATTTAAGAATTTAAGAATTTAAAGAAGCAAAATATTTTGCTTTCGTGCGGTATTAGTTCACCCTGCATTGCTGCAGTTTATTATTCACTGCATTGCATTGTATAGAATTGTATAGTGGATCTCGCTGCAAGGAATGTGGAAAATAGAATACGGCATTGAACTGAATAATAATGTTACAAAATTATGGAAATATGGTTATCAGAATAGAATATTGTGATGTTCCCTGGCTTGTTTGTTTTAATACGTCTACAATGTCATGTTGACTTCATGAGAAAGAGGAGAAGATTGCAATGCAACTACCTGTTTGACCATTCAGTACGGAGACTGGTGCCTGAAATTGTAATTGTGAGAATTTCGCTCAACATTGGTACGTTAAAGCTAATAAGCATTTGTTTCATGTTTAATAAATAATGAAACTCTTAACTTTATATTAATTGCCGTTTGCATAACATTTATTGATTTAGGTTAAACTGACACAAATTGAATTGAACACTAACAAAACGATGGCAAAATTACCTGGCTCAATGTTCCTGTCCATTCCTCGCATGGAGTTACCTCCACCAACCCAGCATAGGCCAAACTCGTTGAATTTTATTGGAGGGATGGCTCATCCCCACGCCAAATCACCATGGACATCTCCGGGTGTGCCAAGTCAGAATTTCGCCGTCAATAATAGAAGGCCAGCCAATTTTGGAGGCGGAAATCATTTGGCTTCGCCAAATTTTCCAGCAGCGGACCTCCTCAGCCCTGTAAGTGTTCCTGCAGTGTCCATAAGATGTAAAAGAATTCTTGA
The DNA here is from genome assembly GCA_034695645.1 of Folsomia fimetaria. Lineage (NCBI taxonomy): Eukaryota > Metazoa > Arthropoda > Collembola > Entomobryomorpha > Isotomidae > Folsomia > Folsomia fimetaria. Next base: position 834 of record JAQFZJ010000681.1, read on the forward strand.
AGAGGAAGATGCATTTAAATTGGCAAGGTGAGTAAAACTATTTAAAGACAAAAATCAATGTACTTTTGCATGTTGGTTATTTATAAGAATATAAAACAAATGAATGTTTGTATGTAATTGTCACAGCCACAAGAAAGACCAAGATGTATCAACAAAATTTCGAAAAATGGGAACAGAAGTTCTAGACGAGGCAGAAAGCGGTCTGGTGGAAAGGGATGGTTATCTTTGGTGCGACGATGGAGGTTCAGAAAATTATCCAAACATTGATTTTGAAGATAATACTGCGTTTCAGAAGAACGGTTGCCAACAACAATTATTCCCAGAACAAAATTTTAACACAGCAGAAATGCAACAACAACATGAATGGCTCATTACAAGCTTTTCGTCATCGTCAGGATTCGATACGCCCATGTCGATGGATTGTGGCGAAACTCCAACCACACCAGGTTTGCATAACTCCCAGCACTACTAAAATATTTTCAGAGATTGTTTAAGTAAAACTAAATTTTTAATATTTAGGAGGGAGTTTTTTAAGAGCAAGGCGTCGGGCTGGGACCCCTTTGACCCCAGCCACTTCATTAGCTGTGGAATTTTCAACGTTCGGATTCCCTTCATTTCCACCGTCGAGTGAAATGGTTTGCCGTCGTCAACCCGAAGAACGCTGGGACTGAGAAAATGTTGAAGTTTATAATTCTCTAATTATTCGAATCTATAGGTTAATATTTGTGACAAATAAAATGACAGGCTAGATTGATATAATTTTTTTTTAAAGTTTTGAGGGTTCTTGATTCGTTATGAATTATTTTGCCTCATCTAAGAAAAACTTCACTAGATGACATTACTTACTGACTTTACTAGATGACAGTTATTTATTATAAATTTTATTTCATGATTGGTCAGTATCATAGCTGTCTATCCAACTTTACAAATTTTTTGTTATTTGATGAATCGGCTATTTAATATTTTATCCGGTATCCTCTTGCTTGTAGGACTTTTAATAATTTGTTGTTTGCCAATATCATGTTTTATTTAATGTTAACTTGAGTTTTTATTTATGAATGGTTTCTGGCTATTCAGTTTTTAATTAAAAAAAATGGCAAACGTCTTGGGTAATAAATTGTATTTATATTTATCTACATTTTAAAAACAATATTGTTATGTGAAGGATAATGGAATAAATTTTATATTCAGTGTTTTAACTACAAAATATTGCGATGTTTTTAACGCCGCAGCAAAATATTCTTTTACTGACGTAATACATACTTTGTGACACAATTAACAATTCAAGTATTAGGTTTGCCCTCATCATAACAAAATATCTCTTGAATTATATTAAAATTGATGGTGATGACTCGAAACAATGACGACAGCTAACATTTTTAAACAATAAATCTTACTCCTCTTATAAAACCATAAACCATCCAGAAAACAAAGAGTACCATGAACCAGCGATAGAGATATTTGGCAATCGTTAAAGTTTTTTTTTTATTAATTTTTCATCATTTCATCCAAAATGTTATAAATCCTCGAAACAGAATGAAGAAATAACAGCGTGGGTCAAATGCAACTTGTATTAAATTTAAAACAAAAAATATAAAAACAAAACTCCTTGTGTTCAAAGATCCTAGTGTCATTTTGATTTCTTGACAAATCGTGAAAGTGGGTCGTCACTAGGTAATTGAACAGTTTTCTTAGATGTATCTTCCTGTTTTTTCGACTGATCCTCTTTCTTTGCCATTTTAAGATTAAGTTCACTTCTCAAGCCTTCCTTAATTTTTGGGAGTTTTGCATTTTTCCTTTTCTTTCGGTGAGCTAATTGAATATCCGCTTTCTTAACGTACTTGGGTTTCTTATCCAAACTGCTACTAATTTCGTCCGTATTGATTTCGCCCAGAATATTGTTATCAAGCGTGATAAGTTCTGGTTGGATCTAAGAATCGAAAATAATCATGAATGGTACAATTCAACATATTAAAGTAATGCACAAGAGTGACATTTTTAATACCTTTTCGAGTAATCCTTTGATTTCGGCCTCACGGCGTTGGTTTTTGGTTTGAAATGGATTTCTTTCAAGTGCGTCAAAATTAGGTTCACCAGCGCCTAGAATACGAAAGACAACGTAAGAAATCTATGTATAACAAAAACTTACGATATAGATAAATTCTCACCCGGAACAATAATAGAATCAAAGCCACGACTCGTACCAACCCCCAGCACATCCTCAAAAGGACAAAATTGCATAGAATTAATCTGACTATTTGCCACATGTTTCAGGTATGGCTTTTGTCTGTGGCCAACTTCAGAAAATATCTAAGTATTCATTCACAATATTTAATTTGTTTAAGTAATGATTTATGGTTTAAATTGTAAAGGTACCATTGCGTCATTAGAAGAAGCTACAGCTAACAACCCTCGCTGACTAAAGTTTAATGACGAAGCTACGCCAACTTTCACAGAGAGAAGAGGTGCGAATGAATTTCTTAGGTCCCAAATCCTCATTGATCCGTCCCTTCCACTTGTAGCCATAAGCCTATAGAAAAATAATTAAAATAATTTAATTGGATAAATTCTACAGACTCCAGGATTTACTACATTAATATTAATTATTATCATTACCGTCCAACAGAATCAACTGCAACAGCTGACAATGGACAACCATGGCATAAAATAGACGCTAAAGATTTTCGAACAGAGGGAGCCCACAGTGTCACAGTTCCATTTGTGTGACCACAGTGTACCACAGCGTTTGAGGGGTTGGTTGTCATTAAACCAATAGGTCCACTTCGAGCATTGAACTGTGTTACAATCTTTCCAATGGACACATCTACCCAACTCAGATAACCTGAACGCAACAAAAGTAATTGTAGAGGTTAGTAAGTGCATAATTTAGAATCCACAAATAATAATTTGGTTAATTTTACCTGACTGATGTCCGCCAACCAGTAAAAAGTGGTACGGAAGAAAATCAAGGTTTATTACCCGATCCATACTTTTTAAACAGTGAATCTCAATTCCCTGATTGTCGTAAATGTATGTCCATTCTTTTTGCGCTGCAGCAAACATATTCTCGTTATGCAGCCACCTATTTAAGCGCAACAAGTCATAATTATTATGCATTCATTTATTAAAATTAAATTTTGATAATTCTTCTTCTTACACGACATCATGAACACTCTCCCTCACACCAATTTCGCACGTGAGGCTTTTTGTAACCCAATCAAACGCAGCGATATGACCCTTCCTACCACCCAGTATGAGATATCGTCCATTAGTTGTATAGCGAAGTTTGTAGGGTCCAAACTCATCCAAGGATAAATGAAATCCTTTCGTGGCAGAGGCAATATCAATCTTTTTAACGATGTCGAACTGCTTCAACTGCAAGGTGTGTTCCCCAACGTCTACTTCAACCCCTCTGTATTACAAGAACAAGTTTATTGATAAAATCACATACACATCAGTTAATTTACCCAGAATCTTCAACCAAAAGAATTTCCGATCGTGCCGCACGTTCCAATCCCGACTTAATTTTCTCCTCTTTATTTAACATCCTTGACTTCCGAACACCTTTTTTAACATCCAAATTGGAAGAAAGACCTTTTCCACGACCATGTTTCGCCAGTGTAGCTTTATCAATAGGTGCAACACCTGGAAATCGCTCATCCTTTAACAAAAGCTTTTTCTTCCCTTTATTCTTCCCCTTCCATTTTTTCTTTTCTTCTTTTTGATATTTTTTAATTGTTTTGGAGGCTGTAATATGTTCTATCTCCGGTTTTGTTACCGTTCCGTCACCACCAAAAGATCTTTTGGCCGTGGGACGTTCCCCACCCGACGACGACCCCTCCGGTGTGGAAAAGTAGCGAGCAACTTTGCCCATTTTTCACTCAACAATCTACAGTACTACTTTCAAGATAACAACTAAATAAAATTAGCATTAAGCAAAATTAACGAATGCCTGCTTGCCAAAAAAGTAGTATCTATTTATTCTCCAAAAAAGCACATGTCACATGTAGAAATGCGAAGATGCTCCGTCCCGCTACGAGAGAGGGAACTTTGGGAATGCATTTTCTATGATGTGGAAATTGTGTGTTTTTTTTTGCATTTTGTGATTTCATACGTAAAAATGTGCTAATTCAAGCAATAATGTTATGAAATCGCGGCTATCTTTCTTTCTTTCGGTGCTGTAATGCATTTTTTATTTGATTATTATTTATATATTATTTATATATCTGATATAAAAAATTACCATAAAATATAATTTTCGATTCCGTGAAAAAGAAAACAAGATAATTATAAAATAGTTAAACATTAATTTTCCAACTAATTAATGTCCAACTTCGGTTGTCTTCTTATAAAAATGAGGAGCTAATTCTTCTAACCATTGAGGTTGCACAACTGTCAGGTCTCTCATGTAAACATGTGTCGTGTGAATGATCTCAGTGAATAGCAACCTGCAAATTTAAATAAATGATTGAGTTTTAACAACTACAACGCAAAAGAAAAAAATGAGCAATCAATATGAAAGGTATGTATACCATTGAGGTTGAGGTAAGGTATATAATAAAGATGACGGATGAACAAAAACAGGTAAATCTCCACGAACAGTTCTATGATAGCCAGAGTGATGCAGATAAACGGCATTGGGAAAAAATCCAGCACATATGCACTTAATTATTGGCTCAATATTTCCTGAAATACAAAGCGATGATTAATCTCAAAATGTAAAACCATTTTTATAATTGTAAATGTACCTTTGCAAGATTCAATTGGTACTCCGAACCTGCGTAACATTTTGGTCATCTGTTTTTTAATTTCTTCTGCTCTTCGGAGTCGTTTGAAATGCAGAAAATTTTGTGAACAAAAGAGTTTTGTTCTCCCATTTTCCATATATGCTGTGTATACATTTAAGAGTGTTAAGAGATCGCCTTCAGCTACTTCAAACTTTCGTTTCGCCATCCTAGCTCTCATTGCGTTTTGACCATATGGACTTTGAAATACAGTTTCGACTTGAAGCAAAGCAGCAATCGTGGTGACTTCATCAGCACATCCATATTCCCCTGATGTTAAGAGCATCTTTGAAAAAGTAGGGGGCAATGGAAATTCTGACATTTGTTCTCCCAAAGGTGAAGTGAGATTTCCTCGCGAGTCTAAAGCTCCTAGAGCGTATAATAACTCAACGGCACAAATAAGATTTTTCGCTGGAGGTGGTGAAGGGAAATTAAATCTGACTATGTTATCAATTCCGAGGGCTTTCAATTGGAGGACAGTTTGTGATAAATCATTCCTCTGTATTTCGGGTGCCGTTGCACTTGGAAGCTTTTCATATTCAGATTCTGGATACAATCTAAACAAAGCCAAATTTCAATTTGACATTACCATCAAAATTTGCAATTCAATTGATGACTCATACCGATATACTTTCCCCGGCTTTGTTCTGCCAGCCCTACCAGCCCGTTGTTCGGCAGAAGCTTTTGAAGTTGGTACTACGACAAGGGAGTCAGTAAAACTTCCTGGATTAAACCAACGCATTTTTACGAATCCGCAGTCCACAACTGCAAAATAGGTAAATGTAAATGCAAATATATTACAATTATTCCGCGTTTAGATCATACATAAGATATAGTTCCAGTTCATTGACTCACCATAAACGACACCGGAAATTGTTATAGATGTTTCCGCTATGTTCGTGGCAACAACCACTTTTCGACTTCCTTTTGGTGTATACTGGAATACCTTGAGTTGATCACGAGCTGGCAATGATCCATACATGGGCAAAATGAGCATTTCCACTACAAGAATTATCTGTGTCAATTTTGTATCTTTCATATGATGCTAAAATTATTGAGATTTCGTTCAGAAAGATTTACGTACTTTTGCCCCGTTCCTTCATACTCGCACCGTGTTGCATTAAAAGGCTGACTGCAGTGTCTACCTCATCTTGGCCCGTAAGAAATACTAGAATGTCTCCCCTGTCCTCGCGTTCATGAATCTTAACCACTGTATTAACTGACTCTTTGACATAATTTGGTACAGGATCTGCGGAATTGATTTCAATTTATTTTAAATTAGGCAATCAAAAGTAAATGCCTAGTATTATGTTGAAAGCCTCTTACCAATACTGAAACATATTTCAATAGGATAAGTTCGTCCACTGACACTCAATATAACAGCAGAGTCTTTCTCCTTACTTTTGGAATCTTTAGACTTTTTACTTTTTAGATTAAAAAATAGTTGTAATTCTTCTGCATCAACCGTAGCTGAGGATACGATCAGTTTCAAATCCTTTCTGGCCTGGTAAATTTAAAAATATATATTTTCAGCATAAATTAATAAATTGCATTCAAAAGATACATCCATGCAGATACAATTAAATCAGACTATAAATACACATTTAATTGCATTATGTAATTAAATGTGAATTAAAGAAATTGCACATGCAATTGTCAAAAGTCATTATTATACTTTATAACTACTTTATAGCTCACGTTGCATACAAAACAATGCTACATGACTTTCATGTAAGTATAAAAGTGGAGTAATAAATACAAAACAAAGTAAACACATGTGCCCACCTTCAATATTTTACGAAGTAGTCCCATTAGGATGTCACTATTGACAGTTCTTTCATGAACTTCGTCCAACATGATGACAGAATATTGTCGAAGGAGAGGGTCGCTCATCATCTCTCGAATTAAAAGTCCTTCAGTTAAGTACTAAAAAGTAAAAAACGCATATAGAAAGTAATCTTTGGTAAATTTGGTAATTACTTCCGTATTTATCGACTAGCATTGGGTGCAAATTTGATTGGTGCAAAAAATAAATAAGGATTGCCGATTTCCAAGTAAATAAGTCTCCTAAAACTAGAGTCCGTCGTTTAGTATTTGTGAATTTTGCATTTTTAGCGATGCGATAGGACTAATTTGTTAAATTCAACGAAATTGTTAATAGAAATTATGAAGTCATATTGCATATTATGGATTTCTAAATTAAATCCTTCTGAAAACCTTTGGTCCACACTTACTATGTAATTAATTAAGTAATATATATTTAAATACTTCTACACGTTTCAGTATAATAAGTTAAATATTCTGAGAGATGAATCAAAACAAACATCCAGCACGCGTAGTACAAACATATGTGATTTTATTTTATGTCGTCATGATACGATTCGTTCAAAATTGCGCATGCATACTAATCCGTTCCTACCTTGAAATTTGTGTTTTACTCAGTAATCAGCATTTAATTTACATATATGTAATATCCAGTAAAAATGTCATATATACCGTTGTCACAATCTATAGATGATAGAAATATAAATATTTAATAGAGCCCTCGCCAATCGAATGTCAACAGATAAGGATTTGTGGGAATACAGAAAGGCGTTTCCACCAGGCTCATTTTGACGTCAGGAAATAAAATGGCATTCCAATTTAAAATATGACGAAGCAAAGGTATGCCTTAAGTTTGTTTTCTATTCATTCATTCAAATTCATTCTATTTCATATTTGTATATTTCTATATCTAAAGATTTCGAGTTGCATTTTACACACATTATAAAACTCGTTAGTGCAGTAACATTTTTATACCAAATTAATTACCTTGACCTTTGTCGTTTTAGGATTGAATTTCTCATCAAATCTGATCGCATATCCAACCTCATCACCAAGAACAGCACCCATTTCATCCGCCACGCGAGACGCGAGCGACGTCGCAGCGACGCGTCTGGGCTGTGTGACGCCAATCATTTTCTCACCAGTGCCCCAGCCAGCCTCTATCAGGTACTACAAAATAGATATAAAATAAAATAAATATCAGAACATATAAAAAAGGCAGTGAAAATGCAATATCCTAGCGAAGTAGCTAAGAAATTTGCTAGTGAATTCATGCATAGAAAATGAAATGAGATTATAGTTAAATGCGCGTGAAATTCAAAAATTTCTAGATTCTAGTTTTTTTTTGTTTTTCACCCGGCAGTAAATTCAGGTGGCATTCTTTATGGAGTAAAAGAGACTGTGTTCAGTCCATTCAGGTGGTGACCGTCTGAGACCGTCCTGGACTGGAATACCACTTTTTAACATAAACGTAAACGATAGAAAATATACTAAAAAAATTTACAATTTTAACTATGGCGCAAACGGTGGGCAGAAATGTTCCTCTCATTTGCGCCATAGTTAAAATAAATCATGAATGTTTTTCCTAAATCTTAGATTTTGGACATGGCCTTTATATTCACTGTCCCCCTCCTCTTCTCGACCTTCATGGTGCTGGATCTCTACCTTTGTTACTTTGTGACCTCTTCCGTGGTTGGAAAAACGCTTCCACTCTCAATGAACACTACAGAAGATCCATGTTATACTTCTCCCTTTTGCTACACCAATGTGAAGACTATGATGTTGGATCCACCCGATTTTTATTGGCATAATCCACTCGCGGCCCTCTTTGTCAGATGGTTTAATCTTGGGAGCTCATACCAAGCCATTACACCAAATATGATCTCATATTTCCACGTTTTGGTGGCACTCGTTGCAAGCAAGATGATATCAAATGATTCACCCTGCATTAGACGATTCGGAGTGCTGCTTTTCCAGCTTAGAAACTTTTTGGACGCTGTGGACGGAGATGTGGCAAGAGCGCGGAGAAGAAAGTTGCAAATTAATGTGCAAAATTATTCGCAAAATTATTTCTCCACGTCCACCTCTACCAATTCAATCATCATGTTTAACCTTCTCAACAATGAAACCTACTCTCCCGGAGGAACATATAGCTACCCGAAAAAACTGAGGGAGAATATCTCTGTGGATGATTTCGGAGGATATTGGGTGGACGGGATTTGTGACGGTCTCGGAGAAATATTTTTGTATCTTGGGTGCTATTTCTATCTCCAGAAACACCCGATTCGGAGACGAAATCGATTTACTTATGCTCCCGGACCGGTTGTGCTGCCCCCGAGAAACAATGACCCAACAATTGGTACACGAATTCAGAATGACACAACAACCAATTTCAACCGAAATTTTACTCGTCTTCATCGGTCCGGATTTTTAGCAATTCTTTTCGGGTTTCAAGCACTATTTGGATCCATTGCGTGGAATCGGTTTATCGATAAATATGGAATTCTCCTGGAAACGGATTCCTTAAATGTGCCGACGGCTCAAGAAGCGGAAGTTAAAGCGAACCTTATCCAATCTCCCATTATGTGGATTGTGATTTTAGCCTGGAGATATTTGAATTCTCACGCATGGGTTGAAATTTTACTTTTTGCAGTATTTTTTGATAGGATTGGAGAGCTTGTATATGCATTTAGAGTGAGAGGATTTGCTGTTGTAACCGTGGCAGCTATCCTTACAGAAGCACACTTACGCTATGTTAGATCTCTCTTTTAATTTTTCAAGTAGGCGAAATAAGAACGACGTGTTCCTATGAGTTGACAGCAAACGAACTGTAACTCTATGTTTTTTACATTCCAATCAATTTGCCATTGTTATAATAATACATGTATTCCTTCCTATAAGCAAACGCTGAGCTTGTACAGAATATTGAATGGACTGTATTTTCTAGTTTTGTCGAGACATTGATTTTTGTACACTGAAGATAAAACGAATAAAATAAACATAAACAAATTAATATTAATCAACTGCTTGAGGTAGGTCTAAACTCTATAAGCAATATGCACTAATTGTAATGATACAACAATTGATTGTGTCTCCTACCTGCGGAACTTGTGTACTTTTGCCACACCCTGTTTCTCCCACGAGGACAAGTGTCTGGTACTTTTGCAAAAGGTACAGAATGTGGTCTCGATTTTGATAAATGGGCAACTTTTTCTTTTGTTGGTCCAAGGACAAGGATAGGTATGGGTTGAATACAAATGTCGTCGCATTATTTGGATCAATGTCTGGCTTGTCTTCTTCCCATGTCGCTTCATCTGCACCCAAACAAAATTAGGATAAATAAATACCAACCATTTGAATAAAACGATCAAATACTCCAGTTAATTATTAAAGTTAATTTTTAGGTATGCATGTATTTCTTACCGGCTGGCTTAAGAAAGTTGAGTCTTGGTTTTCCACCCCCACCACCAAAGTTGGAAGATCTGCCGGAGGAGTGATAAGCCATTGGATGAAAGGGGCGTTAAGGGCTCTCACAGTTATTATTATTATATAAATAAATAAACTAAACGTTAACAACAAACTATTACAACGCTAAACATGTTTATTTCAAGTGCACAACAAAATTTACCTAAAAAGGGTTCGACTACGATATTCTGCTTCCCGCTTGTTCGGCAAGAAGAATTCTATGCTTTTGTACCAATGCTGATGAAAGTATAAATATTTGATAAGGTTTTTATCATATTATTAGTGATGATAAGCCGAATCAACTATAATGGTTCGCTTAATAATGCATTGATTAATTGTGCACTTTTGACAAGTCATCAGTTAAATCATAAATATGGTATTAAGAGAGATCAATACATAATCATAGACACCAGAAGAGTTATCAAATAAACACGCTTTTTATTAACTGAAACAAAGTATAACATTTGCTTTATTAGTCGAACATTATAAATTCAGGTTGAAACATTCTTGATAAATGTTATTCTATACTTTCCTAATTCAGGCAGAACAAAAAACAATGAAGCTTTCAAAGCCAATAATAATAATATAAGTTAAAACACGTTGGATAGATTAGTTTAGCGACACGTAATGTAGTAAGTAAGCATAGTTCTTGATAGCGTTCTAATAGAAAAACATACATTTTAGGGCAGCTTTTCACTGCAAAATAGAACTAAATTAACTGGATTAATAACACTCGTTCACTTTGTTGGATATGTAGAGTGAAAGTTGTTTAAATTCTACTAAAAATATAACAAATTAGCGAATACGTTAAAATGACATGCTTCTCATAAATTCACAATCTAATGGGTTGGATCAACACAATTGCGACACAATACGGATACATAACATTAAAGAAATACACGGAATATCAAATTTCATTGGATTCTGTATATTTGATAGAAAATTGAATTGAAGAACTGTTGTTTTTATACATCGTTGATTTCCGTTTTAATTTCCTTCAAGATTATATCAGATTAGAGCTCTGAAAATATAGAAAATGTATAAATTAATCTACAAGCTTTGTTTGTTAGAAAATACATTATCCCAATAATAATGTGCATACCTGATAATAATCTGCATGCAAGAAGGGAAATGTTTAACGGCGCTCACGGGAATCGGAGCGAGACCGACGCCCCCGGGACCTGGATCGGGAATGTGAGCGGCTTCGGCTTCTTGAAAACCTACGCCTTGCCGCTGGTGACCTAGAGCGGCTGGTAAAAGAAAAAAAAAGACGATTAATGCCTTTCTTAATGATAATATCCTTCGCCTACAAATTCAATGTAACAACTCAATTTAAGAATTGAAGGGAGAAAATTGGAAAAACTCTATTTTGAAACAAAACTGTGAAATTGAATATTTAAAAAAAAAATTTGAAAGTATTAATATTTTTGAATACATTCGATTTGAATTAGTAGTTTACATTACTGAGGTAGACGAATGGTCGAGTGTGCTCGGAAGTAGCGGGATGGGGAGAGTGGAGAATAGTATCGATTTGATTGTGGTGTTTAAAAAGAACGTCACGTTCGACGCGGATGCCGGGATGATCGTGACGAAAGATTCATCATTCAACCAAACGCGATAAGGCGACAAATGAGCTCGAAGTTAGCATGCTGAATGATTATCAGATGAGATGAGATGAGATGATGAGGATGAGGGACGATTAGGTAGATTGAGGTGTAAAGTGGTAAGAATCCCTGCTGATAATTTCTTTCGGAGTTGGCGAGACAGAAACAAAATAAAGGAAGGCGAGGATCGGATTGACTAAGTGGATGGATGATAAATACAACATAAAGCGCCTGTAGAATAAAACTATCAATGAATGAAATTGAAAATATAACGAAAATAAAACACAAACATGGTTAAGCTACCCAATTGATGAAACTGTTTGAGATGCTGGATGATGTGGGTGTGTGGGAAGTCGGAGAGGTTCTTACTCCTACGGTATGAGTGAAGATTGTAATGATGGTGTGCGTGTAGCTAGAAATTCTTGGTTGTTGGAAGAACCCTGGGAAGGATGGGTGGGTTACAACGACCAGACCAGAGGGTGTAAACGCTAGGGTAGATCGTTGTGATGAACTTAATGTGCATATATCAATGCCCAAAGGGCATAGAGCTACTGTGACCGATTCATTCCTGCAATGGAGACTCCTGGCTCGCCTGGCTCTAGTAGTTAGTGTTCTTTTGTAACGTTGTCTAGGTGCTGGGAGGAGCTGGCGCACATTCAAAATCGAAGCAATATGGCTGCTGGAGCCAGTAGTAAGTTCCAGCCGAAGCGCTGTAGCTTCACCAAGGTGTGACTTGCTGCTGTGACCCTTAACTCCAAAAAGGAGTCTCTCAATTAACCAGCAGACACTTGAAATGTAGAAGAATGGGTCGTTTTTGTATAGTCGAGTAGGCACATAGACTTTAGGATGTATCGCATGGTTTTCAAGATGTGGATTGAAGTTGTTGCGAAGATAGCGCTTAATCTAATTCAAGTGCGAAAAGTGGGGTCAGACATTAATATCATAGATAGCACTCACACATCATTGCCTCACATTTCTATCAAATTTTTTCACATCATAAACTTTCTACTTTCAAATAATGAACTGAAAAGTAATGTAAATACTTCTCAGTTCAAGACTATAACAATTTGCCAAGAAGAGAAAGTATAATGTGGTTTTGATCACACATCTCTCTTCAAATAACTGCAGAATAATTGCGATCCGATCAAAATCATAAGAAAGCAAAAGAAATCTAAATTAATAACAATACTATAAACCCCACATACATACCTCCTTCCACCACCACCATATCCACGGTCACCCCCTCGCCTTGGAGGAGCAGATCCACGTCCTCGACCAGAAGGATCTAAGAAAAACATAAGCCAATTATTAACGAGTTTCAAACAAATGATACTCAATCAATATTAACAATTATATACTTACTTCGTCCAGTTGACATTTCTGCTCTAATTCTGACCCCACACAAGCGACTAAATTAAATACAAACCTCATTAAATCTTCCACACAATTAAAAACTCTAACTAAACTAAATACTTACGTTCCATCCAAGTGTCGAACAGCATCCTCAGCATCTACATTATTATCAAATAGTCTTTATAAATATTACCCCCCACTTTACTTCCAACCTTCCCAACCTACCTCGTGGATCTTCAAATTCAATAAAAGCAAATCCTGGGGGGTTTCTGGCAACCCAAACATTCTTCAACGGTCCATATTTCCCAAAGGAGCTTTCTAACTCACTGTGTAGGTAGCATGCAAAAAAAAATTTAGTCAATAGTCAAAAAGTAATAATAAATGCATGTACTTACTTCTTGGACGCACTATTTCCCAAATTTCCAACGTAAACTTTGCAGGACAAGTCCCAATCCCGGTGACGAGACATTGTTCAACAATCAATCAATATTCCAATACCTACAAAAATAAGAAAGAAAGAAACAACCCGCATCAGTAAATATTCACAATCCCACAAACACACAAACAACATTCCACTCCATGTCACTAAGTAATTACAAAAAATTGACAATTTGACGGAATTAATTTCAAAAACTTACCAGAAAAGAAATAATTAAATTTGTCGGTAGTCGTAGTTTGTTGTTTTGCTTGCTGGAAACTGAATGATGGAGGAGAGAGATGGTGCCCGTGCCTCTGCGTGTTGTAAAAGGAAGGAAGAGAGCCAAAAAACTTAGGCGTCTTTGTCAGCCAATACCACCGACCGACAGACCACCACCACCGACAAACACAGCACAGACTCGAGAATAATCTGTCTTCCTTTGCCCCACACCAGCACACCTGCTTTCTCCTCATGCATACCACAAACGCACCAACTTTCACCACCGCTTTTTAAGCACATTCAATTAATTGATGGATTTAGTAATGGTCTGAAGTCAGTCGTAGTTGTGGTAGCATGTAGGGAAAGTTAGTACACATTATTCACAAATAGTTATGCCTCAATTTTCCCTTCGTTTCTTCCCTTTTATAAGTATCCCACTCATTGAATTTGATATGAATTTGACATGAATTAGCAACTTGATTGTCAAAATTCAAATATTATTAAAACTGTACGTGAAAAATGCTTGAGAAGTTCGCTTAATAATATATTTCTTGTCGTTTTAAATAAACCAAATATGTATGTACAAACAGGCTAATAATAATAATTAACCGATAATCCCTTCTATGTAATATATCGTTATATACACATCTATGGTAGAAATAGAATTTAATGTAGGATAGGATGTAGAAAAGAAATGTTGGGATCCATATTTCTAGGTTGCTCTTGATTTTCCTCTATATATGCAATAAATTAGCCTCCCAAAAAATACATGATTGATTGTTTTTAGTATGCGAGAAAGAAAATTAGTTTACGTGAATTAACAAAGTTAATCACCAATAGCATTGGATGCTGTCAGATGACTTGTAGCTTTCAGAATTTATTGCCACTGAACTGAACTGATTTCCAAACTTGCACTTGTTCTACTTGTTCATTTTCGTTTCACGAGTTTCAAAATACGAAACCCGATTACTTGTAAATTTTGGAGTGGTTTCTTCTTCAGAAGCAGAATTTGTACATGTATACATAGCTAAGGAGGAGGAGGGAAAATGGAAGAGGAGGAGATGAACATTTATACAAACTTTAATTTAAAATTCCTAAGCAAGACCCAAAAATAGGTGCGGTTTTTTAAAACAAAACAAGACAAATTAACAAATGGCTTGATTTGGCAAAGATGGCGAGATCTCATTGTGAGACAAGATTTGAATACAAATTCTGAAGAGTTTCATTCCATGGTCAAAAGTAATTTGTTGCTTCATTACGAACGAGTAAATGCACAATTTGTGTGTAGAGTGGTTTTGAATCTGCATGTTGCTTTATGTGAAATGTTGAATACCGCCTATTTAATTTTATATTGGCAATTAATTTAATGCCTTCTCAGTTTTCACCCCAGCCCATTCTTAGTCCACTCACTCCAATTGTATTTTTGAAGGAAAATTATTATGGCGAACAACAAACGGTTCATTTAGCATACAGATTAATTTATTGAGACTCAAATGACCATCACTCTCATCACAACAAGAAAAGTGTGTGATTTGCACTTGTTTGGTTCAAGATTAGTTTGGATTTGCATTTCGTAAAGGAATCAATTTTCTTGTAAGTCGAAGCAATAAAATACAATGAGAACAACAACTGTGTCCCATACTTGATTAAAGATTGTTAATCGTTGTTAAGACTCTTTTGCAATAAGTGCACATGCCAAACATGAAGAAAACGTTGTCATGTTTTGGATAACCATAAACAATTTACGTACTTTCGTGTGCAATTATCTCAAGATAACATATAGCATTGAATAATAATGTCTCCTCGAGTTGATTTGCAAATGTCTTACTTAGCAAACTACATAAAATTGTTTGTAGTTTTTGCTCATTGTAACTTGAATTAAATCATTTTATGTTGTGATTGTGAGTTATGTATATTCAGACAAGAAAGGTTAGTTTTTGTCAAATATTGTCAGGGCTAGATTTAATGTTGTACATAAACCTACAGGTATGTCCATGCAGATAGTCTTGGTACAATTTGTAGTTTCATTTACAGGCGGATTGAGGTATTAATTATACTGTGCTCTGTTTATGAGTAACTTGCCAGAATAATATGACAACACCCAACTAAAATCCCTTAAAGACTCTGTATATTATGTATCACTGCATTGATGACTGGGATTCACGTATTTTTACCTGTTCTTGGAAAACTTTGAATTACACACCATAACCTTGTGTTCTAACTATGTCACTCGTACTTAATTTGAACGCATTTAACAAAGTTACATATTTACGTCCTCTCACTATGTAAAATATCTGTGTCTGGGTACACACTACATACTTAATTATAAGATTTTTAATTACATTATGTATGTATATGTCAAAATCATTGAATATTAGATCGAATATATTCATTCAATCATTGAATATTGAATATCTTATGATTTGTGGGAATTTAACCCAAGAAATTGTTTTTTAAAAAATCATAATACATGAGATATAATAGATCATTTGAGCAGTTTGCTTTGCACTTTATGCATCAAACAATTAATTGAAAACAATTAGACAAACGACTCGAACGAGTAAAACGATATTCATGCACAAAATGAACATCTCCATCCATCCATCCAAATCCATACATGCCAGATAATAGTGCATATCCTTATGTCTTCACTATACAGATCCGATCCTCCTCTTTACTTTTCTGGACCGAGTTTATGGGAATGAGAATGAGATCATCGGATTGAGCCAAAGATAATGAGATAAGCAAGGTATCAAATGTCCTCCACTCATCGTTGGGTTGTGTGCGTAATAAATCTTAATTTAATTATTATTAGAAGCACGTCCACATTTTATCTCAGAAGTATCCATCCATCCTAGATAATAATGTTTGTATGCCTATACATAGATGAAAATGATACACAACCAATCCACTAATTGATCGATTTCATATAGCCTTCATAAAGGAAAATATAAATGGAGCTGCTACTCCCATGATTTCTGTACGTATACATACATAAGTATGTATGTACTTCACTTAGCTAAAATGAAAGAAGAAGCATAATAGAGTTATATATCTTTATTATTATATTCCTCAATGTAGTCAAACTTGTTGAAACAAGTGCATATAATATAGAAAATCATCCTTCACAATAAAGCATATTATTTTGGTGAGTAGAACTGTCCACAAAATCCACACAATAAGTGAGTCGATGATACGGATTGAAAAAGGCAAAAATTGGGCTGAGCAGTGTTGTTGTGCAGATTTTATAATGTAGTTTTTGCTATTGAAGTTTAGTAGTGTGTGGTGTAGACCACTCCATTGGAGGTGATGGCTAAATTGTGGTCGTAAACTGCACATTGAGTTAAACTGCCAAATGAGATAAGGTGATTGAAGAAAGGATTTGTGAATGTAAATTGCGTTTAAAATAGCGAGTGGGTTATATGCCTATTTAAGGGATATATTGAGAAATATGTATGTTTTAAAGGTGGAGCAGCCAAAATTCCAATTTTCTTTTGTGCTGATGTGGATGGCCGGTTTGGTTTCACCCATCCACTAACACACACAAGCAACCAGGGTGGAGTTCCTTTTGACCAATTCAGGATACAAGCTCTTACCTTCAATGGACAAAAATCTTGACTTATCTCTCTCCCTTCTCAATGAATGTCCTTATCCCACCCTTTCCTAATTCCCATTAATGCCAAATCTGCCCCGTCTCATCTCTCCCTCCAGTTAATTACAACAACTTTGAATAAATCTCGAGGATGGTCAATATTCCGTCCACTTTCTGTCCCACACACTCTGCATAACACACTTGCCATCACAAAATCCTGCAAACTACAACATACCATCATCAGGTCATCTCCTACAAGTACTCACTCACATTACAAGTTTTCCACAGGATTTCTAGGCCTAGAATTTAGGGACACTGCCCAATCTCAATGTCTCACTTTTCCCACATTTCAACAAGTGCGTAGGACCTCAACCACGAAGTTGTATTAATTAATATCACTATTAAATTATGTTTCCCTTTACAAGAGAATTTTAATAATGCGATGTAATGCTGCAACAGGGATGTAAAAAATTAGTGATGAACTTCCTCTAGCTTTGGTTTATTCATCCATCCGTCCATCCAACCGATATCGAATAAGTGAAGTAATAGCAACAATATTCAAAATAGACATTATTCTGTTTTGTTCTGCACAGCTTCCAATTTAAAATCATATTCCTTACCCACCCAAAGAATCCAATTACATTTTACCAAAAATCTTAACGAGAAATAAATATGAAATGAAATGTAAGCAACTGGGTTATGATTAATTGATTCTTTCGTCCCACACAAGGACCACAGGAGCAACACACACATGTAACATCCTATAACATAATCTCTACAACCTGAACCTAACCTCATCTCTTCGTGGTCAGTCGTCATTCTGTATTAGTTCATAATAAAATAGGTGTTATGTATGTGCATACAAACTGAATAATAAAATGTATCTCTCTCTGTTTTAATAGCTTGAAGAAAAAAAAAAGCTTAAAGCTCAAGACTGTGATATTTGTCATATAAATTGCAGAGTTACCAGGTCTAGTGTTGCCAAACAATGGATCTGT
>JAQFZJ010000682.1:0-19070 GCA_034695645.1 Folsomia fimetaria
CATGCCTCTTTATGTGCACCCGAGTGGACCTAATGCAAGAAAGTGGATGCCGCCCGGAGGGCGGGGGCTCCGCTAGTTATCATTATTTGTATGCACTAGCTAAACGCATCCGAAGAAAATAAAGTAATTAATACCCGGCTGTGAATTTACCAGGTACCAAAAGTATTGTACAATAATCTAAGACGCGACTGTGCTTAGTACATTTTATTTAAGAAAATTTAAAATGAATTGATTGTAATGGGGCCGTCACGGTGGATAAGTAAATTTGAATGAATAAAAATGAATCAATTAATTTTGTCGTTGATTTTTTTATTCTAGGATTACAATAAATCTTTCTTCGTGCAGAAAACCTGAACGGGAAGAAAGTTGTATTTAAATGAACCCATTTAATTCATTACTAGATCAATGTACATTGTTAAATTAAACTGGTATGTCTGTCTGGCGATAACCGAAGACCTTTCAAGATCATATTTTTCAAGCTCAAAGTAAACACTTCATCATCATTCAAAGCAACTACCAATTTATTGTAAATAATTACAGTTTCAAAAATTCACTTGTGCACATTACTCCTCAATTCCATTCCACGTTGTGTTCACATTCCATCTCAAGTGCTCCGAACCCACGAGGAGCCATGTCCAATAAATTGATGCAAACAACACAAACCCAAATGACAATAATGCAACTGTAACACACTCAATGACTCGATCAACGGCGTGATAAACTTGTTTCCTTCTCGGTTTCTCCATGCTTTCCTTTTTCCTCAGTTCAAGGTTTTTGCCCTCATTTTGCTAATTAATTACATAGCAATATATTTAGTTTGCAATAAAATTCTTTAATTTTATTGCGTGCAAACTTACCATTGAAAGCTGTTTAAGACGAAGTTGTTCTCGAGCATGCCGTACCCTAAAATAAAAAAATCACCTGGTTAAATTGCAGTATAGATTAGGGCGGGGGATAAAAAAACTAACCACGCTCCAACTGTAAAGGCAAACAACGCCAAGAAAATAAACAGAACGCAGGTCACCATCCAAATATCGATAGCTGAATTTAATTAATCAATAAAAGATTCAATTACAAAATTATATTATTACGTTATAAATTATGATTATGATGAAAATTCTACATACCTTTAACGTATCCAACCTCTGGCGTGTTTTCCCTTTGAAATGAAACAATAGTATTCTCTATATCCTCATAATTTCTGCTATTCTTCCTTCACTTCACTTCGGCTAAAGGTTTATTACCTGATGGATGAAAACATGGATGTCTGTGTTAACAACGTTGTCATGGCGACACCAACCCGGGCTTCAAGCATTTTACTTGGAATCAAAAAACAGAGCCAAGTCACAATGAGGAAGAAGACACTGGGCGAATAGGTCTGCAGCAGGTGGTAACTCATCTTCCTCCTCATAGCGATTTCGAACCAAAGATAACTGTTAGGTCTATCTATATATAATTATAATGTTGTTAATTATTATTAAATATTTCAGAGAAGGATGACTAACCATCTGTTGTCTCAGGACCAAAATCGGCTGAACGTTTAAACTCGCGAATATCGGTTATTCGGTAATCAAAATTCGGGTCTGACGTTTCATGCAGATAAGCACCGAATGCTTTGTTTCTCCACCAATTTATGAGAAGTTGAGAACTGTCGTGCGAACCTGTTAAATTGGTACTTATCAGCCGTAAATTCTTTTTAATATGTAGATCGTTTTAAGTAGATTTGTCCAAATACCACAATTTTGTTAAAATTAGTGCAATTGCTTTTAATTTTACACTTACCACTTCTCAGGTTAAACTGACACTTTTGTGAGTCTGCCGGATAGTACACGAAACTCATGTCGCAATGCAGTGTTAATAACATTGTCGATCTTAAAAACATCGCTCCGAGGTGCGGATTAAATAGTAATGTTTGTCCTGTCTTCTCCAGCACAAGGGGTCGTTGGACTGATTGCACCTCCTCTGAACAACACATGCCATTGAGAATCATCATAATTGCAGACAAGTATACCACAAAACAAATTTGAAGTGAAACTCACCAAATAGAATGTCCGGCGTCCACACCTTTTCCGCAAAACTTTTTGGCATTGTGGTCAATTGACGGACATCAAACTCCTTAAATGTGCCCACCTTGATATGCTTTTCCCGCAAAGTTTTAACGATTTCCCCATCAATCCACATCATCATGAGGTCAAGATCCAAAGTTATTTGCTATTAAATAAATTTATAAAAAGTTTTAATTTGAGTTTAACTTCCTGGAAAAAAAAGAATACGGATACTAGTCACCTCCTTCTTTTCATCCATTTCGCTAACACTCCTAATATTTAAATAGACAAAAGATTGAACTGGCAACTTTTTTGAGATTCGCGTCCCGTTGGGCAATATTTGGAGAATGGTGCTTTGTGGAGCGGCCTGTTTGTTATAATTCTTTGGAAGGTAAAAATTCTCGCTAAGTTCAAATTTGGCAGTTCGCTCCAATTTTTCATCTTCCTCAAGTTGCTTCTCGTGTTTCATAAGAATGCACAAATATCGTTCCTTCTGCAGAAAGAGACGCTCTTCTCGTGTTAAGTTTCGAGGTGGAGGATTTTGTTCGGTACAAATATTTTGGAGGAGAAATTCATTAATAACGGAAGATGTCGTGTCGTTAAGCTGTCCTTTAATTCCAGAAAACCTAATAATTAGTTATATACCTATGTATTAGTTTAGTAAGTTTTTTATGACATCTGTATAATTTTATCTTACAAAAGCAATTCAAAAATTAGGGACGTTATTATTATCATGAAATACATTTTGAGGCGTTTAATCACACGATATATATTTTCAGCACAGATTCAATTGTAAACTGGAGTCTGATCAAGAATAATTTGCGTGTCTCAATCAAGTTGAATCAAGTCACGCACATAATTCCAGGAATTCTGGAGTTGCGACCAAGTTGTGCAAAAACTAATTGCTCAATTACATATGTATGTACATAACACGTAAAATACTTCATTTCAACAATGCCCGAGGTGAGAAACTAGTTTGTATGTATTTTCAAACAGGTTAGTGTGCCACTAATCTTAAGCGAGGCACAGAGTACATACAGTTTAGTGGAACAAACAAACAAAAACTGTATGAGGAAGAAGACAGTGAATTGTTTGGCTTGTGTAAGCACACACATTTAATTAACAATCTGCCTCTATAAATCGTTAAATTCGCAAACAATTTAATAAATCCTATTATCTGTGGCATTGATATTAATTTATGTGTACAATTGTATTGCATACCATTCTAGTTTAAACGATTAACTGCCAAACTTTCCAAATCTCGTACTTTCCTGCTTTGTTCATGTATACAAATAAATGGAAATGAATGATTGGTTTGGTTACCATGTTTTACAAAAAAAATCTTCATACTTCTTTATTATTTTGGCCCAACCTTTATTTTGCATTACCACCGTGAAGTTAAGTAAATAAAGAATTGGCACACATAATTATAAGCCAAAGCGACCCATATCTGAACAGGTATACAAAAAGCCATCTTCCTCTCTCAAATCACTTAAATCCAGTGCTGCCAAATTGTTTCCACCAAACCGTTTCGAAAGCTGTCTTGCATCAATCTCCTTTAACAAAAGTGTCGCACCCACTCCTTTTGATCTCTTCCAAAAACGTGATACATTTGGTTAACATGTTTGGACAAAAGACTTTCAAACAAGTTGTAAATTGGGAGACCAATCTCTGGAGCTGGTTGAATTAGAAAAAGTCGGCAATTACTTAAAATTTTATTAACAAAATATTTTCAGAAATGCACATACTATTGACGAGAACCCCCAAATGTGGGAAATATGGGTAGTGTTGTTCATAAACGGACAAAACGTGGAAAAATATTGGTATACTTGAAATTGCAAAACGAAATCAATTTGGCACCAATATTTAAGTGGATTGATTGATTGACAAAAGTTGTGGCCAGAATTTTGAACATCATTTCATATCGTTGTCACGTTTGCTCGTATAGTTGTAATAACGAAATATTATGTACATGTGAAGAAATGCAACTCTTACTTTTACGAGATATGATGACAACTGAAAAATATTATGTGACCATAAAAAATATTCAGTTGAACAGAGACGAGAAACAGTTGTGTTGAGAAACTAATGAAAAACTTGCTACTATCGAATCTTTTTGTTAAGTCTGATTTACATACATCCATATGTGTACTGCAACCAGGTTAGGACACCCCTGCATAGGATGGAGCTTTTTTTAATCTACATATTTAATCTACTAGTTCGTAGGATTTATGAAATCATGATAAATAGGCAACAATCAAGTTTTGGTTGCACGTTTCGAATTTAATTTGTCGGGGTGAATCGATAACTATGTAATCCAGACACGAATGTTATTCTGTTCTGAGGATAATATATTTATTATAAACATTATTGCGTCTTCTACATCCATATTTTTATCACCAGTTATAAGTAATTTATCAAGCAATAAAGGAAAATATGTAGGAATCCCCGTTGAATAAAACGAAACAAAAACTGGCCAGTTAGCAGGAAAGGCTGAGCATACAACAAATCACTGTCATGCGTTTGTGGAAGTCAGGTCTTAATTTTTATAATTATTATCCATCAGTTGCATAGTTAGATTGTAGATATGAATATCGTGGCTTGATTGAACTCGTTTGGACAAGTTTATGAATATGGTAATAGGACCTTCTTTGTTGGGGTCAGACGTAAAAAGATTACCAGTCCTTGAAACTTACCACCGTAATTGAAGTGGAAGTGTAGGGGAAAAATCTGCCTGTGCAAATGGATGATAACTTTTGATTAGTGAAATATTGAAGTGAAATAAGTTTCTTGAAAACTGTTGCCCTTTGTAATAAAAAAGTTACGAAAATACTGTACTAACAAAAGTTGTAAGTAGCAAAAACCTGTAACGGTTATACTATTTAACATTTCATTTTCTTGTAAACGTCATAATACCTAATGTTGAATGTTGCATATATCTGTAATTGCAAATTATTATTTACATATTAACATGCTATAAGCAATCCTTATCAAATGTTATCCCCACTTAAACTCTTCACATTCTTCAGATGCATGATGCAAATACAGATTTCATACTTTTCTGCTGTAATTCTTCTGTTATTCGCTAACCAAATTATTGTATTTTGGATTTGGACTTCATCCAAAATATCTAGAGAATGCAGTTAGCCATACCCAATATGCC
Source organism: Folsomia fimetaria (assembly GCA_034695645.1). Lineage (NCBI taxonomy): Eukaryota > Metazoa > Arthropoda > Collembola > Entomobryomorpha > Isotomidae > Folsomia > Folsomia fimetaria. Next base: position 5,209 of record JAQFZJ010000682.1, read on the forward strand.
ATGAAGAATATGACAAAACTGAATGCGAACGATCCATTTGTATCTTTTCTTTTGTCACAAATCAACAATTTCTTGTTTATTTTTTTCTTCACAATTCCCAACATCTTGAAATTTCAGTTGTTGAATAATAAATCTTAACTGCATCCTGAAAGAAAAGTAATACTTGAATTATTTCCATGAATTATATCCATTATAAGTGAAAGCATATCTACCTATAATTATACAGCTACTAATACCAATAGATGAGGGTAAATAGAACGAGTGCAATGAATGAACACAACTGATACACAAAATATCATCCATATATGGATTCCCATAAGATAACTCACATTTGGAGATTGTCCCCGAATATGTAAAGTAAGTAAGCAATGAGCATTAAACTCACAAACTGTAAAGCCTGTCATCTATAATTTAGGTGACGTAAATGCTGCATCACAATACAATTAATATATTTAGTTACCTCACAGCAGCAAACATTGCCATTAATGTTAACATTGTTGTCATGGATATTCCAATTCTAGCCTCAATCATGTCTGAAGGAAGAAGAAAACAAAGCCAGGTGATCAAGATCAATAAGACTGAAGGGAGATAAGTTTGAACAATGTGATAACTAAGTGGTTCTATATCCGTGTCCAACACCAGCATCTAGCAGGGCACAGTAGTTAATAAAACATTCCTGGATAGCTAAACTGATTCATTAGTCCTTAATTTAATGCGATTTGTCAAATTCGCATACCTCTTGTTTTTGATCGACTTCTAGTATTGATTGGATAAAGATGGAAACTACAATGTAAACGAACCTTTGCCAGGATAAGTGTGTCATATATTTCTTCAGTGACTTGTTCCTCATAGTTGTAGTGTAGTCTACTTCTTGTTCTTCAGAAGAGCCCGATTTCGGAGTAGTTTCTTCCCGCTGATCATCACTCGCAGTCAATAATTAATTTTTGAAGGGCGTGTTTCCTGTACAATCCCTGGATTGAAGTTAATTATTTAGGATTACCTGTAATGTATAAATGATCTTGCATGCAGTTAATATTGATTTAGGCGAAGCTCGTACGATTACATATGAGAGAAGTACGCAAAATTTTGGGAGATTAGTGCGAGTTATGCATTTACGCGCAGTTTACAAGCGGAAAATGTTTAGATAGGTCTCAGCTGCGAGTGATTTAGGTAGAGTTTAAAAGAATATGTAGGTATTCGAGATTTAGGGGAGTGCTAAACTATGTATGTTACAGCAAACTTTTAAAAGAATACATAAGTCCATGAATATCCATATTATAAAAACATAACAACACAATTTTAAACCTCCGCGATTCTAACTCATTATTATTCCACCATATATACCTACATATACGGGTCTTCTTATTTATACGAAATAAAATAATATTTGATAAAGTTCGAGTCTGTATTTGCCACAACCAGCATGTACATATACATATCATGGAAGATAAGTGGTTCTTACTCCACTCATAGTAGAATTGTCCCGTTGTCCAGTACATGTATGAAATTATGCTTGACCTGCAGGTCAGTTTATATGGCATACCACCATTATCTGCAAAACTCTATAGGTATGTATTTCTATCATCTGCACTCTGCACGTACTCTATTCGTGTCAGCGTAATAACATATCTTTCTGGTAAATAAAAGTAATTGACGAATCCTATTATTTAACAATATCTACTTAATTATCAAAAGAATAATGTGGTGATTAGAATTTCATTAAACTAACAAGCGAGATTTCTTAGAAGGATTCAGTACCTCTAAGCAAGCCTTTTGCCATAGTATATAGTAATACATAACTGCGCATTCCATAAATTTATTAATACATTCATTTTCAACTGGACTGGATTATACCTTCCCGGAGTTGGTCATAAATAGAGTAACTTCACTTTGAACCATGTGCAAAGCTATTTTCAGTTCCTTAGTTGACTTTTATACCACTCATTCACACCAGTTTTCCTCCAAAATACAGAACCCAAATCCATGAAGCCACAATAATTTCAATTACTTATTTCTTCGATATATTTCTATCAAGCTACGTAAAATCGGTAAGTAAAAAAATCACAACTATGTACATAGGTATGTAAGTATCGTTTAGAGTTGACTTCTCAAAAATTGATTTGCTTAATTCTAGCAACTAGATTTTGATGGCACCACCACAGCAACCCATATTAATCATCATCAAGATCCTTGCTGTTCTTTTCCTGTTAGTTTTTTACTTGCCAGTCATCCTTATATTTTGTCTTGTCCTGTACCCAGGCCTTCTCGTCCTTCTCGTCTTTCTAATTTGTCAACTTTTATTTTCATGGAAGAAATTAAACAAGCCCAAACTCAACATTGAAAGTCAGAAGCAACCCAACAATAATGAAAATACGTGGATATTGTCGACCAGCACAAAAGAGGACGAGGTGGATTTTAACCCGTTTGTGAAATTGAAAATAGCGGTTATGGCGCAGAGAATGGTGTTGAAAAATGCCCTCCGACATCAGAAGAAATTACCCGTTAGATCAGTGGCGCCTTGTTAAATTGTATATGGCGCGATCCATAAATGATGTAACGCGGGAAAGGGGTGGGGAACTTACTGAGTGCGTTACGACGTGACAGCGGGGAGGGGGTGGACTTAGCCCGTTACATAACGTTCGTTAAAGCACGCTTAAATAACTAGAAAAACCAGAAACTTATTAAATTCCTAAATTGACGCCCAATTACATACTTTAGCATATAAATAGCTTTTTAAATAGGCCAAAATGTTGTTGTCATATCCAATTATTTTTTTATAGTTAATTTTTTTATATTAATGACAATTTTGAATAAATTACATTTTCTAAAAGTGCGTCACAGTAAATTCCCAGCAATTCTAAATCTGATTTGGGAGAGATTCGTTACGTTATGGTAGGGGGGTGGGGGGTCACGGGCCCCGTTACACTATTGTGACAAGGGGGAGGGGGGTCTTAAAATTACTTATTATAAAACATAATTTATGGATCGCGCCTAAAACAAAACTTGTGATCCTTTCCAATGAGAGGTTAAATTAAGTTTATTGAGTTTTGATCGTTAAGTTTTTAGTATAACATTGGAAAGTCCGAAAGATTCTTAGTTGAATTAAATTGAATTATTAAATAAATTAACTGTATATTGATGTATAATTAATGTATATTGAGCCACATTTAGTTTTGCAATTCACATAACGGTCAAGGAAATGTTACGCAGAGTTTTGAATAATCTGGACTACTTGCTTCAATTATCATCGTTTCCAATTCTGTTTTTGTTTACTCATCCTTCGTATCAGTATTTGGAAAGTGGCGTAACGCATCCTTCACTAACTTCATGTTAACGCCCCCATCCTCAACGCGCACACAATGAACGCCAATCATGCTAATTTCTCGCATATTCCCCTCATCATCGTCTAAGAACAACATGGAAGTTGGGGGTAACTTATTCTCCACTTGGAACCTGAAACAAACAAATGGTCAAATAATTTAAACCCAGTCAGCCTCAACTGAATCAAGATAATAGGAATATTTGCGACAGACTGACGAAAATGATAGCGTTTTATGGCCGGATAGATTTCCTTGTAAGTGAAATATTCGTCCCATCCAAAAATGTTGATTATTTCTTGGGCCGCGGAAATTTCAATTTTTCGAGACGCCGCCACAATAGCAAAGCCTTCATCCCGGAGGAACTTTAATACTCGTGGAGACTCTGGGTAGTGATTTATTGGTTGCAATTTGGCATCCACAAGTTGCAACCTATAAACAAAAATAATATTTGTTTGTAAAGTATTTTGTGTTGCTATAAAATCCTCTATGTACCCTTCCAACACAAATGGAGGTGCAATCGGCTCCAAACCAGGATGATAGATAGTGTGACCTGAATAACGCCTCAGTTAATTTTTTACAATAGACAATTTAATAATGTACATAATGTATAGTGATCACTAACTTAGCTCGATGATAACCAAACCAGCTTTTTTCTTCAAATTGCTGGGCATTTTTATTCAGGTAAAGTATTAACCTGGGTATTAATTATGTATGGATTGGAACGATGGTGTGCTTGTCACGAATAAACGAGAACAAGAATTGGCTTTAGTTTAAGTTGTTTGCGTATTACATAAGTCAGAAGGTCAATATTACTTTGACATGTTGTCAACAAATTCAGACCACAAAACAACAAACAGTCCTAACCTAACCTTTTCTGTTACTAGTACATACATAATATACATATGTACATATGTTTTAATTATGTACCATTTATACTTTGGGTTCTTTCCTTTACGCATCTCATCATTATATCGAAATATTGTGCATGAGTTAATAGCAATTCTGCACGATTGTGTACCTGATGTGCACGATTGGAGACTGAACGGGATTTTTTTACTTACATATTATAACTCACATGGCAAAGCGACTTTTATATCTCTACACGTTCTAAAAATGACCACACCAAATTTCCACTGCCTCCCATCACCCATTTAACTCCGCACTTTAGAAAAAGAACAAATTTTAGTTCACCCTTTATGCTACCACCATCACAATGAAAGACATTTGCAGGAAACTTATCCTTTATGTTTCCAAAAGCCCGTCAAACAACATAACAGTGATTGTTTCTTTTTCCGAATTTGTGGGGTCATAATGTTAATAACGTTATGTTATCCCTGTGTAGTAAAGTAAACAGTTGCTTCTTGTTGCAAATAATGGCGACCAGGCTGAACCGGCACATTTTTGCATTACCATCATCATGAAATGAAATAGTAATAAACCAAAATAGTATTATCTCAATTGAACAATAACATATGCATGTATTTGCACAAATCTATAATTGATAGATTATGCTAATTAGCAATTTGTGCAAAATACATGCATATTATGTTATTGTCCAATTAAGATAATATTATGTGTATGGGTAAGTGTGTACAATATACATAAATTAAGAAAAGATACCGAGCAAAAGAATTATTTTAACAAATATTTTCAAACTAAACGGGAAAATTTGTGCAAGAGTGCATTTTGCATGGCACAACACTAACAACAGACAACAAAGATGAGTTTTTTACCCGTGGGTGTCAACTTTCCCAACCCAATAAAACCCGGGTGGGAAGGAGAATCCAGCAGTTCGAGTCAAAACAAAACAAAGGCAGCATGCAGTAGTAGTAGTGTAGTGAGTAGTAAGGGAGGAAGAAAGAAAGTAAAAGTAAGTAATATAATATTCCTTATCTTCTCTTTCTCTTATCTATGTGGGTGGATTGATAAGTCTACACATTATACAACCCACCACAAGACAAGTAAATCGAGAGTGTTGGTTTAATAAATGCATTTCTTTTGAATTGTAGTTCTTAGTTCCACCCACATTCTCCATAATTCTATATTATGCATTCTCCAAAGTAAAGAGCAAACTAGGTTCTTCATAATAAGAAAACGAATGAGAGGACTGGACTGTTATATTATAATTATTATTAGTTACGATTTGGTAAATGGTAAGTCATATTTATCATCATATTTATCATCACAGATCTATTTAATAATATGGTAAGGTTGTTATTTCAAATTTATATATATAATTGTGAATTATAATAGGAACCACAATGGATCCATCATATTCATCATCTGTCGCAACCCCCACCACCACCGATAATAAGAGTTATACAAAGAAGAGAGGATCATCAAGAAGGTCCAAGAAATTTACAGCAGCAATACCAACACCAACGATTGCAGCAGCCACTTCCGTCGTCAAACAATTACCAGCAGATGAATTATCCTCCCAATTATTGCGACCCAGGATACCTGTACCAACAACAACAACTGCAGCAACAACAGCAGTATTTCAATTATCTCAGATTCTGTAATAACAATGGGATGATAAGTGACAGCAGAGGTGGTGGTCAGGGAAGTGGGGGTGGGAATGGAGAGGCGTTATTATTTAACGGAGGAAATGGAGGAACTCCTTTGAATGGATCGCAGCAACACTATAATAATAATAATATCGGTTTGTTTCCCCACCCACCACCACCACAGTCTGATGTTGGGAGGAGTTTGGTTAGTTAATCAATAATACATACATTGCACCCGTCACATTATTGTTTTTTTTTGATTCTGAATTAATTTTGTATATTTCTTTTTGTCTTTTTATTGTGGACAGAGTGACAGAAGAGGTGGTCAGGGTGGAGGGGCGTTATTATTTAACGGAAATGGAGGAGGAGGTTTGAATGGGTCGCAGCACCACATTTTTGTCCATCCACCACCACCAACAAAATCTAATGATGGTGGGAGGAGTCTGGTTAGTTAATCAATCAATAATACATTACATTCGTGACATTATTGTCTATGTTTGTTTTTATTGTCTTTATTCCGGACAGATTCCTCCTCCGTATAATAATAATAATAATCCACAATCCAGAAATAATGGGATAGCTCATTGTGTAAACGGAAGTGCGCCATTCCAGTGCATACCACCACCGAAATATTTAACTAGTCAACAACCAGCAACAGAAGAGTCTGTTTCTCCAGATTGTGTTCCACCTCCAATAAAGGAAGTTCTCAAAAGAGATGAAGTCCTAACTGGAAAATCGCCATTTATGGGGACATTGTCGATAAATCCATTTCCACCGCCGCTTGTTCAAGTAAATCAGAATAATCATGCATCACGAGGAGGGAACCCTGTTTATCCACCCACCCAAAGGAATATTATTATTCAGAGTACATTTTGATAATGTGGTTCGTTAGTGACGCGGATAATTAATTCTGTATTCCTATTTTAGATCCTCCTCCCGAAGAACTCCACTTTGTAGACCTTACCCAAGAAAATGTGCAACCTTCGACCTCTTCCAACTCCTCCTCCACCACTAGTACAGAACCAGCTCAAGAAGATGAACTCTACCTCAGATTCTGTAATGATAATGGGAGGATGAGTGACAGAGGGGATGGGATTGGAGGAGCGTTATTATTTAACGGAAATGGAGCAACTTTGAATGGGTCGCAGCAACACTATAATCATAATAATATTGGTTTGTTTGACCACCAACCACCACCACAATCTGATGTTGGGGGGAGTTTGGTTAGTTAATCAATATTACATTAACTCCGTCACATTATCTATATTTATTTTTACTCTTAATTAATTTGTTATATTTCTTTTTGTTCTGGACAGAATGACAGAGGAGATGGTCATCGTGGAGGGGCGTTATTAATTAACGGAAATGTAGAAGGAACTTTGAATGGGTCGCAGCACCACATTTTTGTCCATCCACCACAATATAATGATGTTGGAAGGAGTTTTGTAAGTTGATCAATATAATAATAATAATACATTCAATCCGTCACATCTGATCTGTTATATCTATTATATTTCTTTTGTCTTTATTCTGGACAGATTCCCCCGTCTAATAATTCACAATCCAGAAATAATGGGTTATCATCGTGTGTTCAGGGAGTTGATAAGTCTGATAAGTTACAGAAGAACACTCATTGTCTAAACGGAAGTGCGCCATTCCAGTTCATACCAACTAGTCAACCAGGGACATCATCGCGACCAGAGTCTGTGTCTCCTCCAGATTGTGCTCCTCCTCCAATAAATCAAGTTGTTCTCAAGAGAGATCCGGAAGAAATGGAGGCAGTCCTAACTGGAAAATCGCCATTCATGATGACGGTGTCGATAAATCCACCACCACCACCACCGCTGCTTCAAGTAAATCAGAATAGTAAAAAAATGGATCCAGTTTATCCACCCACCCAAAGAAAGACTACTCCTCCCCCTCCATCGTTTGTTAGCAGATTTACTAGATCAGGTAATGAATTGGTAATGTGGATTGGATGACTTATCAACATTTAAATTAATTCTTTATTCATCTTTTTAGATCCTACTCCCGAAGAGCTCCACCCCGATAATTTTGTCGACCTTATCCAAGAAGATGTGCAACCTTCGACCTCGACCTCGACCTCATCCACAACTGCAGAGGAACCAGCTCAAGAAGAAGATGAACCCTTCTATCTAGGTCCAAAACTGCATGTGGCTCCTGGCCTCTCCACCTTTTATGGAAATCCGCGCCGCCCTAAAGAACCCAGCTGGCGTGATCAGATGCGACCTTCTCCTTCTTCTTCAACAACATCTCTTGTGCCAGCCTCTTCTCGTCTCACTGATGTGCAAAGCCTTTCTCTAAACGGAACAGAAATCTCTTCTCCCACCACCAACCCCGCCGTCGTTCTTGTCTACATCGACAACTCCAATATTTACATCAATGCTCAATATTATGCTTGTACCGAGCTAAAATTCAAATCTGGAGTTCATAAAGATCCCAGGGTACGACTTGCTGTTAAGAAGCTGCTAAAAAAGGTAGCCCAAGGGAGGAAAGTTCTCCAAGCAAGGTTGTACGGATCTGAACCACCACCGATGGCCAGCGTATGGAAGAAGATTACAAGTTTGGGGATTCATGGTTAGTTTGTGACGTTATCAAATCAAGATAAGGTTATGTTTCATTCCAGTACATACTAAAATTTGTTGGTTTGTTTGTTTTAGTGACCCGCTATCGTCGCTCTCGTGATGGGGGAAAGGAGAAAGGGATTGACACCGCTCTCACGGTGGATGCAGTCAGTGACATTTATGAGTACAAGAGCTTCGCCAAAGGGAACTCTAATTCTTCCGTGATACTCTTCACTGGAGATGGTGACATGCAGCCACTCGTCCGATGTGCGGTTAAACACGGATGGAATGTCGAGATCTGGTCGTTTGGTTCCTCATTAAGCAAGGAGTTGAGGGAGGAGGCCGCAAATTCGGATAGGATTCAGTTTCACGACCTGGCAGAAATCTTTAGAGAAATTGTCTTCTGGAATTACAATTGGGAACACAATGCGCGCTTTCCTAAAGATAAGACGATTATCTTAGAGTAAGTAAAATGACTACTATTAATTAATTTTTTATGCATTTGATTTAATAATGCATTTTTAAAATCCCAGATTTGAAGGGCGCGACGACACAAAAAAGTCAAGAAAGGAAAATGTGATGATATTATGCTCCCAAATCTTCAAAGTGCCAACAACCGGTCGCTACTTAAATAGGAAAGGAGGTGTCTCCATACATAACAAAATCCTGGCCGTGATACCCATCCTGCCTTACGATGGAGGAGATGGACAGGACTTTAGTCACCAAATTTGGTCCAAGATGGATGATCTTTTAGTTGAATTAGAACTCCTCAATTATGGATGTGTGGCTCACAACACTTTTGTGGACTGGAGACAGCAGCAGCAGAATAATAATGGGATGATGGATGGTAACGTCAATGTCCAGCTTGAAGATCCTGAGAATAATCAATACGAGCAATTATATGTGGAGGACGAGGAAGAAGATGACGACGATGAGGAGGACGATGGCCAATATGAAGATCTCGGATTTCGGGAACCTTCTATCGCCATGAGTGACGATGACGACCATGATGATAAGGGCTACACCGTCGTCTCCTCCAAATTACGCCCCAAGACGCAACTCTACTCGGAACCCTGCAAGTACTCGTTCCGTTGCTTTGAGGGAAAGAAATGCATCTTTGCCCACACAGAGGAGGAAAACGCTTATTTTAAAAGGGAAAGCAACCGTGAATCCAGATGGAGGTATAAGTCACAGGAATGCAGACTATATTTAAAGGGATGTGAGTTCACGGACAAGCCTCATCTCTGCTCATACGCTCATGGAAGGACGGAAGCTACGTGTGGAAAGTGTAAGGTTCAAAGAGATCATTACACTAATGAGTGTACCAATGAGTACAAGCAGTCGCAGTTGTAGATGAACGTTTTTTCGTCAAGGCAAATTCAGTTCAATTAATTATTATTGGTAAAATATTAGTATAATTATGTGATGATATTTTCCCGGTCCGCCCGCATCTAAATAATTGGATGAAAATGAACAAGATAGAGCTATACCTATATTTTCATACATATTTTTCTACGAAATTAAGAGATTTGAGTTTATTTCGTACTTATTGTATTTCAATAATGTATTAATTAATAATTAGAGTATTAATCTGTATCAACTAGTGTTACATGCACAGAGATGTGTGGTTAATTTGTAGTTAGTCACAATTTTCTTGATGTTATCAGAATCATACTGAAATGAAGCGTGTCCTAGTTAGGTTATTAATATCTATACTAATTTTGTATCAGATAGAATGTCTAATTAATTAAAAACATATTTTCCAATTCAATGTAAATATGGTTGGCCGTTATTTAAACAGGATGTTAAACAGCATCAGAAGTATAATGCTTGTGGGTGGGCTCACACATCTGCGTCATTTTTGCCCAAAAGCCTATTTTATGAATTCATGCAGCATGCAACATAACATGAGCAAGTTTTTTAAGGTTATCATAAATGGAGCGGCTTCATCTCTTCCGTTGTGGACATGTAGACAATAACGACATGGTCACAATCACAACAACAAGCAGAATTTATGTATATACACCACAATCACTCCATAAATACACGATTCTTCCAACTTCCAATCGAACAAATCCATCCGAAATTATTGGAAATATATGTGTTTTCCAACCCTTTGTAATAACAACTTTACTAAAATAACTTCAAGATCCAAGTTTTGATTTTGAATTATGAAACTTCGTACTAATATCTTTCCCATTTCTGGGTAGTTACGGTTAAGAAAAGAGCCAATTGACCGAATGGTTTTATCACGTGAGTGTTCCACACAATTGACCTGATGGAGAGATCGATCTGCCAACCAAATGGCAGCGTAGCCAGTCACTGCTGAGCCATTGTGTTACTGTGTCCAGAATGACAGGCTGTGAAAGTAGAATGGTAACCACTCCGCCTGAGCAGAATGAGTATCCATGGCGGCGAATAGTGCAGAAGCCGTTGAATAACTCAGGAATGTTCCAAAAGCCGGCTTGGTCCTCGACGAGGGGAAGTGGTGTCAATACGAATAAGAAATAAATCTGGAAATCCATTTTTCAATGGATAATCCAAAAAAAACTAGACAACCCAAAAACTTGGGTAATCCAAAAATGATTTTTTGGATTATCTTCAAGAATAAGTGTTGTCGAATATATAAATAACTAAAAGTTGCATAAATGCAAATGACTATCTACATACGTTGGGGGCAAACGTGTTGTTGCTATGAATGAGATTACTCTGTTATTTTATTAGGACATTACTCGTGTGAAGTTGAGTAATAAGCGAAAAGTTCCCAGCTAATTGCCGAACCCGGCGAAACTCAGTGTTTTGACACAGCGAATAGGTTGGAAGACTTATTTATTATATAACACAACAACAGCACCGTCATTTCTTTCGAAATAAAGCTAAGACAAAAATTGTGAACGGTACGTGTTTGAAAATTTATGGAAAATTAAAATATGCTTTTTTCTCTAAAACGGCGAGGCATCCTAGATTTCTGACACGGTGAAAGTCCTTACCCTGGTAGATCTTCATGTCATAGTGTCAATTCAAGCACCTCTGTATTTATTTAGAAATAAAATCGAGCATTTCTATTTAATAATAAATCTTTACTGATTCGATTTTAGTGAATCGAATTTTTTCACAATTTATGTTAAAAACCGAAAACATTACTCGAGTAAATATAAATACTTAAAAAACTGCTTAAAGTTTACTTTTTGTATGCGTGAACATAATACTCATCCAAATTTAATAAATTTGACGAGTTCCATTCATGTATGCCATTCGAGGGTAAAATCCATTTGGGCCCATAAAATAACACCATAAATTGAATTAGGTTAAGTAACCCATTGAAACATTATCATATAAAGGGCTCTGCAAGTTCAAGTTCAAGGCAGTTCAAGGTTGAAGTTGTTCCTTTTAAAGGAATATTAGGTTTATGTAAGGGACCGACCTTTTGCCTTTTGCATCTTTTGTTCCCAAATAATAATAAATATGGGTTGTTTGTTCAGTTCTCTCTGGTAAAACCTTGAACTTGACTGGCCCTTCTCTTTCTAAAATATGGGTCACTATTATGCATGAAATGTATTTCTGATTCTAGGGGTATTTAAGGTCTAGTTCACTCAAGCTCGGGGCACACACTGTCTTCACTTCACCATTTCTGCCGCAACGACACAACTTATAGACACTGTGGGTATTTAATTTTTTAAATTTCGACTATGATTTTTTTTAAGTTTTATTTTTTGTTATTTTATTCTCTTTAGATTTAAGATTTTTAAGTTTAAATTGTTCAAAAAGTAAAAAGTCTCATTCATGATACTAATTGCAAATCATTTTGCTGTTATGTAGTACCATCCCCTAGCAACTGTCGTCGTCACGATCAACTCCCCCATCCCACAGATAAAAATATTCTTTGAAAAAAGAAGAGTTTGGTATGGTTGTTAATTTTATATTTAGAAGCCTAATAATAAACCGTCAATTTACAAACTTTAAAAATAATGGTTTCGTGTGTTTTCAGAAGCGTCACAATGGCCATCATCAAACCCGCTTTCCTCCTGCTTTCACTACTTGTGCTTGGCGCAGTCTGCCAACACGACACTTTCCGCACCTGAACACTCTTGTAACGTGGAAGGCGGGCAGGCCACCAAGTGCTACCAAATTGGTTGGGCAATGCAGTCTGCGAGCAAACAACAGTATGGGACCGTGGGAAAGGGCTACATTAATCATGGAGGTTGTGTTGCGGGTAGTAGTTATTGTTGCGAAAAGGGTGTCTATAATTATGGTCAGAATTGATTTCCCCGTGTTAAAAATAAAGTGTCGAAATGCGGATTTTGTTCAAATTTGTGTACCTTTGATACTCATGTTCATTCACCTCATATATGCATGCCTGTGTACATAACCATTCCGCAACTTTAATTTTCATAAACAACTTACTTTCATAAATAACATTATTTGAACATATTTTCAAAATGAAGGTGTAATTATATTTGTCTGACTTGAATAAATTGAAATGTGCCGTGCGTTATCAAGTTGTTGGATCTTTACCAAATAATTCGTATTTTTCAGCTTGTTGAGCATTAGATATTTTAACGTCTTGCAATTTAAAAATATTATTCACTTTGTGTGTCTATAGCCGTGTTTATACTTCCCTTTTACTTATAAGTAAAGCATTGTTACACATTGTTGCCTAACAATACTCAAAAATGCTTTACTTATAAGTAAAAGGGAAGTATAAACACGGCTTATCAGCTCGTAAGAGTAGTTATGGCTACGGGTTATACGAAGTAAATCATGATTTGCCTTGTGCAAAATCATTGTTAGTCTGAACCTGTGATTTACCATAAATTAAACTTTTTTGAGATTACAGTATATACAAATTTTCATCAGGGACAAATTGTTAAAATCAGCAACAACAAGAAACGCGTCTTTATTTTATTTTACATCCTACTAATCAATAATTAACCCGAAACACTGCTGATCTAAATTAGATCATCTAATTACAAATAAATATGATATAAAACAAAATAATGCCCGTTTATTTGTTTGTGGAACGTGCGGTACGAGGTTACAGAGGTAAGAAAAATTAAATAAAGATAGCATATTTTTAACATTTGTTTGGACAAATTATTTTAAGCACTGCCCAACTTTATTCGTAATAATAAGCAGAAATATATTCCCCTATCATTCCATACCATCATCCATCATACGTATGGGGGAAGGCAGAACCGGTTTGGTTTTCTTCTCGCTTCAGTCGACTAATAACTTACTAAAACTAAAGTTGCACGCAGCTGTGTTTACTTTTATACTCCAGTTGTCCACTATAATAAAAATATTTTCCAAATATTTTGTCTTATTGACAAAAGAAACGGGTATGCTGTTAATAAATAACTACTGTTTTGCAGCTAGGGATGGGATCTTGAGGCGAGACTAGGAATTTCAAGACTCAAGAGTCTTGAAATTTAAAAAAATGAAAAGTCTTG
>JAQFZJ010000683.1:0-19058 GCA_034695645.1 Folsomia fimetaria
TTGACACTGATCAACCCCCACTGATTCTAAAAATCTGTAAAAATATGATTAATTCTTCTGATACTGGTACTCTACAAAAACTTAATTTGAGGAAAATCGGTTTAGTGGTTGCTTTTAAATTGATTTTTATAAGCCGGGGACATTCACCTAAATCACGCTGTACATAAATATTTTAAAATTGTGTCCCCTACAGAAATGAAGTTATAAGCATTGGCATTTGACATTGATAAGTAAATTAAAATATTTAAATAAATATTTATTATACTTTAGAATTAAATGTAAAATTATAACCAACTGAATACTCAATAATCAATAATAAGTACTGCGTGTAATAAAATTATATGTATAATCATGCGTAACGTTAAATAAAATTAGATGTGTATCCACTACTTTGGCTACAACAAGAATCTATAATTGTCTCGTAGAACGCTATTGTAAGGTGAAGGTGAAAACATCGTACTTAGAAAGCTTACACCATTTATGTCTTCTCTGAAATTTTATACTTCAACAGTATGCAATTGTTGTAGCAGTACATAAACAATTAACAACTTTTCCTCCAGGAAGGGAACTGATAAGGTATAACCTGTGTTAAAAAAATTAGTTACGACAAAATTGTTATAGAACACAATATAAAGGTCAACAGAAACTCCTTGATGTAAGACAAATAGTAGGTGTCATTCACATTTTCTAGTTCAAGTATTGTACATTTACTTGACATAAAATGTATATTACGTATATAATATTATAGTATTAGTTCAGTATTAGTTAAATTATGTGCAGAGCAAAATCCGCTGCTTTTTAGACTTTGACTGAAATGGTAGTGCACTTAATTGAGATGAACAAACTCAAACACACTATAAATTCTAAACTATCACAGAAAGCAAATGCTACCTCGTTATCACTTACAATATGCAGATAATATGTATTGAAAATTAAAAAATCGTGCCATCATTGCTTAAAGTTACTTTGATATTTTTAATACTTGTATTATTATATAGCCTTAAAAAAGATTGGTATAATTTCCACTGTCAAGAATAAAAAGATCGTTAGACTTTTGTTCGAAAATGATGCAATACTCGTAATATTTGTACTAAAGTGCAATTTATCATTTCACATTTTTACCATTAAATCCACATTAGAGGTTGGAGAGCCAATTCGGCTAAGGAATATATAACGTTGGCTATAGACCATTATAGAACGTGAGTTCAGCTTTTATATCAGAAACACATAATTCATAATTAAGTGCATCTACTGCAACGACATTAATAATGGGTGATTGTCCACCAAGTGACAGAAGCGAAACAAGGTCAAAATCAAATAGATTAGGGGAAAATTAAGCAATAAAATAAAAATCGTGAACGTATGCAGCGCAATAACTGCAGCTTTATGTTGAGATATTTATGGAATGTCTATTTTTCCAAATTCTTGTTGGATCATTTTACCTCAATCTTAGAAATTTCTTAGCTCATTTGCAAATAATAAAACGATCAAAAGTTCACGCGATAACAAATCTTATTTATTTATTATTTTTTTATGAATACTGCCCCAAAGAAATAATTGTCAGCTCAACTCTGAGTCGTGATTTTGTAGTTGCATGCTGTACGTAATTTGGCTGAGATTCTTGCTAAACAATGAATTAACGCATTGCTTGCTTACACACGTATGTAGCTGGTGGAAGCATATAAATTACATTAGTAGTTGTGTAATATATTTGGTTCTATCCACTCAGTAATCAAACTTCAGGTCATCTTATGCACCTATAATAATAACAAGTGGCCCTCCCTGCAACACCCTTGTGCCTTATACACCCCATAACAATACAAATGTACTCTATAGAATGTGCAAGAGGTCTGTGTGCATGCATGTCTGTCCGTCATAACGACGTCAATTATGATGGGAATTTATATATTATGCTGTAAAGTGGTAAAATAATAATTTAAAATGATAAAAGGGACATTTATTAAGTACCCTATCCGAAATTAAATAACTTCAACGGTTTTTAGTGGGATCATGTAAAGCAATTGATCACATTCATCTGACAAACTTAAATGTGAATGAGGCATATTGAGACGAGTGGAAATTGTAACACATGAACATTACTAAACCAGCGATCTTATTAAATTATGGGCCACCACTGCTTTCGCTGCATTATTACGATCGTATTACAGTGATATTTATTCTGTGTACCAACAACTACAACTCTTCGCCACCTTTTCATCGGCCAGCCAAGCCAAGCGACCAATTAACAAATCCAACGCATCAACGTTGCAAACCTATGGGAGCAAATTCACAATTGATCTATATGCCTCAAATTGTTCAATTCTGACTTCTCCCACACTCACCATAAAGTTGCAACTCTTACCATTGTTGTGCTTATTTATTGCGAGGGGTTATCGTCCATCGGGGTTATATATAAACTCTTGGACAAACCACTGTCGCTTTCATTACGAGCTTGGCGTTCATTTCAACTTTACGTTATTTGCAGAGTTTTGAATTGCTTAGTTGAACATGAGGAGTATCAAAGTTTTTCTTCTGTTTGCCGCTGTGGCTACAGCTTCGGCAGGAGATTTCCCAAGTTATGGACACGGCTATGGTCATCACGGACATCATGGAGGTGTAACTGCACACCATTTTGACCATCGCGTATTTCATCACGAAGTTCCAGTAGTTAAACATGTTGGTTAGTATTGCATTTTTGTCTTCGGAATTTTGCATTGAATGTCCAACACAAGAAACGATCCTAATTTTCAATTATTGTGTACAGAGGTCCCAGTTGTGAAGCATGTACCTGTGTACCATGAGGTCAAAGTACCCGTTTATATTGAGAAAATCAAGCATGTGCCAGTCGACAGGATCGTGGAAAAACCTTATCCAGTGAAAGTTCCATACCCAGTTTATCATCAGGTAAAAATAATTGTGTACTATCTGGCACCGTTGATGCAAGTTCATAAATTCAAGAATGCCTTTTTTATTGAATAGGTTGTAAAGCATGTTCCAGTGCATGTTGAGAAGCCTTACCCAGTGAAAGTTCCTGTCGAAAAACCAGTCCCATATCCAGTTTATCACCAGGTAATTATTTTTGTCTAAGGTAGCATTTTGAACCCCCTCCACTGCGAATTGCATTTGAGAAGTATTTTTCGAACAACAAAATTAGCTCAGATTTAAACTGATCTCTGATTAAGCATTTGGTGGACAATTTCAATTGATATCAAAATTTGAAATAACAATTTATATATGATGGGTATACCCTTGAAAATCAGTAACGTCTCAACAAAATTGAACCCAATCGGTTAAGAAACAATTGAGGTATACGTGAAAACTTATGGGATGTTGCAGATGCAGTTGCATCTATAAATTTTCATGCAAACTACTTGGCTATATCCCACTTCACCTTAGAGCGCTTACTTTTCTGAATTATTCCCCCTGATACCGATATATATGACATAAATATAAAATGTCTTTTCCAATTAAATAGGTTGTGAAGCATGTTCCAGTTCATGTCGAGAAGCCTGTCCCATATCCAGTAAGTTTATACAGCCAAACAGTTAAATTGCATAAATTATTGTTAACAACTTATTACAATATTAATTCTGTGTTAATCAGGTGATCAAGCATGTTCCAGTTCCAGTCCATGAGAAGCCAGTTCATTACGGTGGACATGGACACGGTCATTACGGTGGATTCGGACATGGTAACTAGATCGGGTGGATAAGAGGAATGGGTGTTTATTTGTGCGAGTGGTCCTTAATCGTTCTCTTATTTTATGAAAACTTAAGTGTAGACCTTAAAGTTGTTGTCATTTTATACGATTTTTAGTTCCGTTCGATTACCTTAAGTAATCTCGTATCTCATTCAACATTTTACAATACCAAAACACTTACACAGGTGGTTAAACCTTGAGAAAATACAGATGTTTATACCTACCTAGCGTTCTCAAACTTCACAAAACTTCACTTTCATTCCATACACATTGTCACATGAGTCGGATTTAATCTTAAGCATGGGAATATCATACATACAGATATAATTTGAAATATATAATTTATAATGTAAATGAATTGTTCTATTGCTCCATTTCCAGGCTTCTCAGGCTCTTATGGAGGCTTTGGAAGCTCTTACTAACACATAGTATAAGTTATCAGTTGATATTGCTTTATTTATGTCGATCGACGTACTTATATTCCAATTCTTCTGAGTGAATGGTGCCATTGTCGATGCACCTTCATGGCAGGAATCTCTTCTCATCATGAACTGTCTAATCTTTTCCTTAATCTGTCTGCTATGCTATGAGCCATCCTTCCACAAACACAACAACAATGATGTCAAGTTGGAAACATTTACACATTTGATTTTGAGTTAATCCAACCAAAGAATAATATGTTCACCGTTATACTGATACCATCTACAAAAATACAAAGAACGTGATTTATATTTTTGCAATAAAATAAAATGAAGATTATTATTACTTAATCTGCTTGTTTTCATTTATGTACTTTGATGCAGTCATAATATTAATCGCAACCACACATTCACCTATCTACCTATAATATATACACACTCTTGCATTTCAATGTTGGAAAATTGGGTAATTTGAGTTTGTGAATTTTGTTAATCCGTCTCTTATCTATAGTCACGACCATCGTCATCCTTAAGTGGTCATGCATGCCTTATTAAATTAAGCATTGATTTTCATTTCACTCTGTTCTTTTTTGAGATTGAACTAATTACACAAAATTCACGATGAACATATTAATCATGCATGGTGAGAATATGTGTAATAAGAATAGTGAGAAATACTAACATTGCATTGTGTGAAAACCTATAAAGCACAATTTAAAATGCAATGTGCCAGTCTTATGCAATTTTAAATTGCGTACAAATAGTGGTAGAAAAATGTCTTCCTTAATTGCTTACGTATATTGTGTTTCACATTCATTTTCTCACTTGATTCAGGCAAATGAACTACTGCACCAATAACAATAATGTATGGTTAAGGTTAAACATGAATGACACCAATTTGGGTTAAATTGAAGGTAACTGAGTGGAAAAGAGTTGCCTTTATATTTATTGTTCTCAGAAATAATCCTTTTATTGTGTGTTTCAACAGATTAACGTTAATAAATGTGCAACCGAGCCAATTTGAAGGTCGATGCAAGATGACGACTGAAGTTTGTATCTGTATACAGATATGTCACTGGCATCTCTTTTGTTTTCATCTGCACTCTTGCTCAAACACACAGGAAATTATGAATAGCATTTTTACGCCACCATTTATGAACAGTTTTCTATCAGTTTGAATCCTACTAGAATGGTATATAGTTGGCTTATCGACAATGAAATGGTAACAGCGTGTACCAAGCGCAAAATAAATTTTTTAAAACTTCTACATGGTTCTTGTTTTATTTGCATAAACAATATCAATAATTTAATACGTATATCTAATTTATAATGCTAGTAGCATGAAATTCAAATAATACAATACATGCAATACCCCGTCATTGTATCTGTTTTAACTTTACGTTGACAGCCATTCATGAGCCTATTTGCCGTACTCTGACTATATCACAAGCCATTGTTGGCAATTTATTATCATCAACTTCTGCGGATAAATAATTTGGTTGGCAATGATGTCCGTTGCTGAGAAGCTGTATTATTATAATTATTATGTAAATTACTGTATTATACGAGTATTGGAGGCTTGAAGGCAAAAAATAACTCATTTTCCTTTGATATATGGAAAGTTTAACATTGCTCACACCCACTCTGATTTAACTTTTTGGTAAATTTAGTGCATTATATTTCCAACTAATAGCAATGGAATCGGGATTTAAGAAAAATCATGATGAGGGTCAGGAAACATTTCGTTCGAGTGGATGGAAAATGCCCACAGCCTCAAACTATTTAATTCCTGTCATTGCTGTCAATGAGGAAGCTGTGGACCTGCCTGACTTGGAACCATCGTCCAGTACAGTTCAGTCGTCAGACACTGGAAAGTTCAGTTTGGCTGAATATGACATTGATGACGACTCTTCTGATATGACTTTGAGTGGGATGAGACAAAGGCTTATTCGGAAAAGTAAAGGAAGAAAAGACGACACCCCAGGTCTAACAGAGGGTGGGCAACCCAATCTCAAGTTATGGAGGAGAAAGCTTGTGATATTAATTTGGCTCAATTTCATTATGAAATATCGCAAATTATTTTTGACATTTGTGGAGCTTGTATGTTCAACATTTTTTATGGCGTTTTATCTTAAGATATCGCATATTTTTATCATAAAAATTTATTTATATTTAATGGTAATATATTTATTTTTATAACGTTTTAGGCATTCCCTATCATATGCGCAGCAATAATTTGTGCGTCCGTCATACTTAACAACACGTGGATGATTCAATTTACTGTTGAAGACAAGAAGGTTCAGGAAGGAAATCCATGTAATTGATATATTGATAATCGCATATGATAATATGATACAGCACATTTTTTTTTCTAACAAGTTTTATAAATAATTGTGATCATTAGTTCATCCATATCAGAGAATGTCACAACAAAGAATTCTTAACTACGTGTGTTCAAATAACGCTTTTTGTGATGATGACCCGGACGCAGAGCCAGGAAAACGAGTCCTTCAAAGATATCACTACATTGTATATGCACCAAACAACACATTCGTTACACATCTCATGTCAAGGGTTGAAGATATCCTTGGTGTAGACCTTAATGGAACCAAGCAGTCAAAATTCGTAAGTTATCAATGCGTACTTGATCCATGTCGTTGTGCAGAACAATCATAATAATGAGTATAACTCGACCAACAGTACGGTGTGAAATCACCACTTGAACTGGAAAATGCGTTGAAAAAACAATGGGATAAACAGGACGAACAAACTCGGTCGGTATTATTATGAACATAATGAAAGACATTAATCAATTATAAATAGTTTGGACTATCTAAATATATATATTGAGTTGCAGTTATCCTTATGGTGTTGTATTTTCATTTGGAGGAATAAAAAAATCCCTCCGACAAAAAATTGAAACCTATCAAGCAATTCCGGCCAAACTTCGATATATTGTACGTCTAAAAAATCAACCTATCTATATTATTGATAATTTATTAGTTCAGTTCAATCTTCAATCCTCCAGATTCGCACATTTTATCCTGAAACTGCAAACACGGATGAAAGCTTTCCATTTGTAGAGCATTCCATAAAACCTAAGAGTCGCCATGAAGGTTTGTTCATTGTACAGTATTATAATATGTTTAAATCAAATGCAATAATGCAAAACTGCTATACTTATTTATATGAAGTTTCTCCCTACATAAGTACGGGATTTGCTGGTCTTCAGTTAGCTATTGACATTACATGGTGAGTCTTTTGTAATTTTATAAGTTTCTGTATTGTGGAATTCATATTGACTTTTACAGGATTGAAATGGTCACAACTGAGCTATTGAAAAATAATGTCTCGCTTCCCCCATTGGAGCAGGTAAAATAAAATGCGTTTTAGAAAATAATAGTTTGACTTTTGGTCCAATAGGCAATTAAAAATGTATCTTAGTTTGACGAATTGTACTCGGCGAGTGGAAGATCACCTTATGTTAAGATGTATGAATATCCCGTATTTTTGAATGAGGAAATACAATTAAAAAGTTGGATATCAACCGTGCTTGCAATAATTTTGGCATACGTTTGCACCAACTTTGCTGTTGTACAAGAAATTGCTGAAGAGACAAAAACTGGCAAAATGGTATTGTAATAATCAATTAGCGAATTGGGACTTAAACATTTTCCCAGTTTGTAATTTTATTTTTTTAGGAACTTTTAAAATTGCATGGTTTAACTCCGGCCCTTCATTGGATATCTTATGGCATAAATATGTGTGTTTTAGCCTTAATCATATCATTATTTATGGTAAGATTTCACACGAAAATTTGGGTCATTGATAGAGCTCGAATTCTTAATTGGATTTTGTTTAGGCCATAATTCTGTTCTACTCATTTGCGGACCATTCCATCCTCCATTATGAACATATTGTTATTATCTGGCTTTTCTTTTTCCTCCATGGAGTTGCCCAGTACACAGAGAATTTACTTGTGGTCCAGTTTTTCAGCAGTAATCGTAAGTATTCACAAAAATTCACACAAAAATTCTAATTTGTCTAAGATTTTTCAATTTTGTAAAAGCCCCCACAGCCGGAATGTTTTCTGTGTTCAAGTCCTTGGCAGCATTTTTACTGCCTATGCTACTTTTTCAATACCAACTTCTGACTAGAGTCCCAAACTTCATTTTATGTATGCTAATTCCACAGTGGTGTCTTGCGAATGGGATTTATGTATTTTTGAAATACGAGCTCTATGGTATATTAAAAATTTTATTTAGTTGAAAAAATATGTACTTATGTAATACAATACAAATCCATAACAAATTTAGAAAATGGGCTCAAATGGTACGATTTTCCCGTGTTAATCGACACTGATAAATATATCATGGGTAAAAGAGTTAATTTTATTGCTTTAAAGTACATACAGGAATAAATATTGTGCCCATATATTGTATAATACTCTTACAGCGTCAATCCCAATTTGCTGCATTCTGTTTGTCTATAATATTACAATTTTTCTACTCTTGACAATTTATTTTGATCGAGTTTTCTCCAAGCCATACGCACCATCCATTACGTGGGCATATCTCTGGAAGGTGAGTTTTTGCAAGTAGATTGTAGATTGCTTGCAAGTAAGATATATACTCTAAATAATAGTTTAAAAAATTTTAGTTGAGACATCAACCAAAACCTGAGCATCAAAAGCCCCCACCACCCATCAACTATAAAGAAATGCCCCAAATGTATGAGCGACCACCAATGGATCTTAAATGTACAATTAAGGTGCGAAATTTATGCAAAACCTTTGCAACGGAGGCATCCTATGAAATTTCGCTGGACAATATTTCTGTGGACATTTTCGAGGTTATTGTGTTAACAAACTACTTATATGGTGCTAGTCAATTAACACATAGATTTAAATAGTGTTTAAATTAACTACACAGGGAGAAATTTTGGCAGTTGTTGGACCGGCAGGTTCCGGAAAGACAAACTTTCTCCACCTAATTGCTGGGTAAACGACAAAAAATTGTTAAAAATGTCCTTTAAGTTAAAAATTGTCAAAATTGTCCTTTAGATTAACGAATCCAACAAGTGGCTTTGTAGAAATCAAAAATCTGAAAGTGCATGAATATTCTGATATTCTCAATCATTTTATCTCCATTTGTCCACAGGTAATGTGTTTTGATAGTTTTGAGAAATGCTTGTACAGGAATATGACAACTTTGTATTCATTATGATTCATGACGTTTTTCTTGTCCACAGAAGTGTATGCTTTTTCCAACTTTGTCGGTTGAGGATCATGTCCGTCTTTGCTGCATGGTTTGTTGAATACTTTGCTTTCCCTTGATAAGTTTCATAACCTTATTTTTATACAGGTTCACGGAAACTCGTACAAAAAATCGAAGCAGCAAACAAAGATGCTGCTACAATTGTTCAGCCTTCAAGGGGCCAGACGGCATAGTTATCTTTGGTTGTCCAAGTCTCAAGTAAAGAAATTAGGGATGGCCATGTCCCTTGTGAGAACGAGTATATTAATTGTACAATACTTGACACTGTAAAATTAAAATCTTTATGCTTTGCATTTGTAGGCAAGTAGTCCAACCGTTTTGATTTTGGATGAACCAACGCAAGGCATGGACCCCGAATCTTCAAAACAACTGTGGAGATATCTTTTAGTATGACAATTGCTACATTATTTTTCTGGTATATAAATACAATGACCATGACGCTTAAATTACTTTGCTCGCTTCAGTCGTTGAAAAGCAAAAGGACGATAATTATCGCGACATCTAAATTAGAAGATGTTGAACTATTTTGTGATAGAATTCTTCTGTTAGTTAAGGGGAAAGTGGTTTGCTATGGAACGGGTATGCTAAATGTTTCTGTATATTTGAACAGATTATTCTTTTCATTACAGGTTCATTTAATTACTATATTTCATTTTTATAGCCAATCGAATCAAACGGTATTATGGTGAGATTATAAAAATAAAAGTAATTCATTCCACAGTCATGTGATAAAGATATTTATTTGTAATGCAAGATGCTGGATCAATTCTTAACATTCAAGAAGATGGCGTGGCCATTTCGCAGAGCAAACTTAAAAAGGTCGTGGATTCGGAGGTGAAAGGAGCTACCATGTTAACACCTAAGGGATTCGTCGTTGGAGACAAAACACGGAGACTTCTTCTTCCTTTTGGGGAACCTTATGCTGTGCTACTGGTTTCTATACTCCAAGTTTAATTATTTAATATACATAAATACGTATTGAGTGGAGATTGACAACTTCACAGGAAAAAATTGAGGATGGTGTCGGGGAGTTGAAATATAAAAAAATGTGGATTTCCCGAATAGAGCTGAACGCTCTACTTTTTAAGATTTCCAACAGTAAAATGATTGAAAGTGTGTTGACAGGAAGAACAGATTTCCTTCTGACTGATGATGAATCAGACCAAACCGTTCGTCACAAGCGTGAGTTTTCTATAAATAACATCATTAATAATGTATTGTTTTAATCTCAATTTGTATTCTATTTTCAGCTAGACTTAATACACTTCCTGATATGTTAAAACCTGAACGAACAACAATGAAACAATTCCGGGCGCTTCTTACCAAAAAGTGGTTGGCAATGACGCAAAGGAACAGATTCCTTGTTTCTGAATTTATTGTCCCCATTATCTTCATGATAATGATGATTTCAATAGCTCCTAGTTTTTTGAAATACAATCCTGAAAGTCTTGCTAAACCGCTTTCAATGCACTATTACGACAAAAGTGTAACGTTAATTCAACTCGGTGGTTATCAGAAAGAGGTACGCTTAGCTATGTACATCCCCAGTCTTTATGCATTATTTGGACAAAGGCTATTTTGTATTCAAAGGCTTGGACTAGTGCAGTTGACGGAGTTACAAAAGCTGCAAAAATAACAACGGATTTTCTGAGCGAGGAAACTGATATTTTAGGTGAACTTAAACGACGCAAGGACCATACCCTCACAAATGAGAGGCAACAAGCTATCATCGCTTTAGAAAAGTCAGATGACATTATTGTTGGACATTATTCGTCCAATTCGTACCACTCCTGTCCAGTTGCTATTAATCTAATGACTAATACAATGCTGGGAATGCTCTCGGTGAACGCGGATAAACACTACAGAGTTGGCACATCGAATTATCCAATGCAACCATATGAGGTGGAATATAAATACTTAAAAATATAAACTGCAACACATTAGATTGTAGATTTAATTTTCAGGGATTCCCAGCCGGGTAAGTGACATTTCTTTGTTTTCTAATCTTTTAGTGGTATAGTTGAAATCGTTAGTTAACGTTTGGTGTGAGACGCTTTACTATATTTTTAGACAAGTTAAAACAAGATTGCAAATTGCATTTTACATTTCTTGCAGATCTACGCAAGGAAATACGACTGTCATGTTTGCATACATTCTGTCAATTATTTTGGCATTAATATCTGCTGCAGAAATGCGACTACCGCTTTGGGAACGTTTCAATGGAGTAAGTATGAGTATTTTTGTAAACTTAATTAACTAAATATCTTCACGTGAATAGATGAAAACATTAGAAAAAATGGCTGGTGTCCGACCTAGCATCTATTGGCTTACCAATTATTGTGGTATGTAAATTCTCATCGATACGACATTAATTAATTAATGATATAAATAGTTAACAAAACTTTATTTAAGCGTTTAATGAAATGATTTAAATAATTTATTTCAGGGGACTTTGCTGTGAATGCCATAATGACGACAATCTTAATGGGCATTATTTGCACCATAAATATGCTAGGAAAAGGTGAACAATTTGAAGGGGAATCTGAGAAATGTACGTTATTTCAATGATGGATGCTTTGATATCTCAATTTAACTGCTGCCTTCAATAATGTTATTTTAGTAATTCTTGCACTTATCATATTTGGATACTTATGTTGGTCGTCAATTCCGTATTCCTACTTTCTGAGCAGTATTTTAGTCACTTCTCATGACGGGTTTACCCATTTTATAATTCTACACTTTTCTCTTGGTATGCTTTCTCTTCTTCAATGAATGCACCATCACATTAATATTATTATTGATGACATATATTCAAAACACAGGAATCCTGCCAATGGCAATTACTTATCAAATAATGAGAGTTGACATAAGCAATTTTGCCGTTGCTCTACGATATGTACTACACGTCTTCCCACCCTATTCTTTAACCTCGGCCTTAGTTCACTACTGTCACATTATAATGGATAGAAGTTTTTGCAATTTAATGGATAAACAAGTAAATCATTCATGCTTACATTTTGTCATTATTTTACTTCGACTTTGACCACACTCGTGATTTCTAGGCGTGTACTGCATATGAAAATCACATGAGGGAAGGCGATGATAAAGTCGAGGAACTATATTCGAAACTTAATGCTGATTCGATTCTTCGATCTTGCTGCCGTAAGAATTCAACAATTATTTGGATGTGACAATTTGAATATATGAGTCAATTGAGTGCGTCTTCTTGAAATCGGCAGGCTCATTTTGCCAAAGTGAAGGAATATGTCATAAGAAGAAAAAGTTCTTTGCCTACACACCCGTACCAGGATTGTTCGCGGATGTTGTTGCAATTGGTGCTCAAGGCGTATTTTACTGGTTATTATTAATTAGCCTACAACTGACACGTGGCAATGACTAACAACATTTTCATGACCTAGGATAATTGTACTTCTCATGGAATTTAAAATCCCGCAAAGCATATATTTCTTTTTGAAAACAACACTGCTGGGAAATAAAGAAATAAAAGCAACACTAGAAGACACAAGGTACGAGTTAATCAATCAGTTATGCTCATTTCAATTGTTGTATACATTGTAGTTTTTGTATACAATTCCAGAGATACAGAAGAACCCGAAGATGTTAGAAAAGAGCATCAAAAAGTGGATTACATGATAGACATTGAGGATAATGTGGAGTCAGAAATAATTTTGGTGCAAGACGTCTGCAAATTTTATATCACTGATAAATGCATAGATCATGTCTACTTTTCGATTCCTGCACAAAACACTACGGGAATTTTGGGCATTGCAAAGAGCGGAATGTCTACTCTGACACGCCTTCTAACAGGAGAGCTACGGTCATCGGCAGGGAACATTTATATGGAAAATGAACACGTTACAAAAAAGAATCGAAGGCATTGTGTCATGAAAATGGGATATTGTCCTCAAAACATTGCTTATTACCCTGATCTCACTGGTTTCCAAATGCTAAAACTGTTTGCACAGCTTAGAGGTAAGTACTACAGTCTTACTTTTGTTGCATTTTAAAGGGAATGGAAAATAAAACCTCTCGTACATATGTAGGTGTTCCAGAATCTCAAATTGACGTGCAAGTGAGAAGATGGCTAACTACGCTGGGTAAGAAGGGTGATAATAAGTATTTATATTAGAATTAACAAAGTATTTCTTATTAAATTAAATTGCATCAAAGACCTGGAAGGAGTGGCGAGAATGAGTTGTAAGGGTTACAGACCAGGTACAGACTATGTATTTATAAGGCAACATTGTTTTAAATTAAATTGCCCCATACAAAAATTGTTATAGGGCAAAGACAGTTACTATGCTGTGCTATGGTACAAGCAAAACGACACAAAATCACAAATCATTAAAACAAAAGTATGTTCATATCACTTGAATTTTGTGTAGGCGATGATAGGATGGACACGAGTAGTTATCCTGGACGAACCCACAGCCGATATGGATTTGAAAGAAAGAGAATTATTCTGGAATGCCATAAATGAAGCAAAAAAGAAAGGACAGACCACATTTTTTACATCCACGTTTACAGAAGAAGTTCGTTACTGCACGGATAAAGCAATGATATTGGATCATGGTGAAATATTGTCAGTGGACAAAGCACCCGAAGTTTTTAAAGAGAATCCAAGAGGTAGCAATAATAAGAAATTTAGAATAATCAAGCGGAAGTCTTCCTATGTAGTAATAACACTCACATTACAACAAATTTCTTTAAAGGACTTATGCTGTCCATTAAAATGAGATCGCTGGCATTTAAAAATCTGACTCCATATGAAGTTGGCACAAAAGTTGATCAACTCCGTGATCACATAATTCGGCATTTAAGGTAATCACTCAGAAGAATGGTAGTCTATACATATATAGTAAATTGATTCATTCATAATAAGTCTCTAATATTCTGATTTTAGTCCGTGTGAGTTATTGGTTGACGAAGGCAACACTCTCATTTATCACCTGAAAGATCTGACGACGAAATTAAGCTATGCATATGGTATAATGGAAGGTGCACGAGAGAGATTTCACAACCTATTCGACAAGTAAGTAAATAATACACAATTGGTCGATAAATAAATTGACTCAAGTCAAAGCCTTTTAAAGGCTTTGAGATCTTGAGTGAGTACGCGAGAAATTGGGTTGAATTTTTTCCCAACCTTTTCCGAAGCCATATAGATCAAATCATTGCCATTCAAATTTTGGTAGAACAAAGAACAATTGTGACATACAAAAATTACAATACTTTTGGTTATTTAACTTAGAATGAAAATTATTTGTAGCTTCCAAATTGAAAATTCTTCTCTGGACGACGTGATATTCAATCTTCATAAAAAGGCGAGAATGCATCAAAGTGCTGCAGAAGACGGTAATGAAGATGAGCATCGTAATTCTGGTAGTATTTAGATTATTACTAAACTAGGATTAATCAGTTATTGTTTAAAGTAGATAAAATGGAATAAATCTTAATTTTAAGTCATGCAAATGATACTTAAGGAATTATTAATGTACGTTGAAATACAAGTTCAAGACCGAGCTGACATTAGTTATTTTCATCTTCAGAAGATCTGTACCAGTTATCTGTTCCAACCCCTAGAATTGGTATTTCCACCCATTGCCCCATGACCACTACCCCTGGTAGGTCGACGACCACCAGGTCGCCCTTGACCTTGTCTAATAGAACTATTTGTCACTTGGTTAGGAGGAGGAGGTAAATGAGGATTCCAGAAAGGATTATTTGAGTGGTTAATGAAAGGAGAAGGGCCTGGAGGAGGTTGCTGAGGAAAGAAAGGATTTCCCATTGGGGAATCCTGGAATCCACCTGGAAGGTTATATTGAGCACCCATAGGACCTGTGGATAAATTATTCTTAAATTATTGAATACTAAACTAATAGTCAGTAATACATACCAAATCCAATATTAGGATCGAAAATATTTCCACTAGCATCAGTAGTAGCATTTGTACTAGATTCCGTTTCATTTATTGGAGTACCAGCAATGTGGACTCTCTCGTTCAGTCTAGGCATTAATGGATTCCGACCTGCCATCATAAGAATCAAAATATTAAAATACGTTGAGAATGAGTACTCAGCAAATTCAATGACCTCTTTCGTCATCAAGCTCATCATCTACTAACTCCACTTTAGTGTCATTCCAAATTGCCTGTAGAAAAGTTAAATATAAATAATAATACGTTTAATTTCGTTAGAGAATATGTAAGACTAACTTGAAATTTCTTTGGAATTGGTTTTTGATAAGGTGTCTTTTTTGCAGTAGGCTTTTCAGGTCTAGATGACGAAATATCGTCAGTTAAATCCAATCCTGGAACAGAGTGAATACACATTACATGGGAAGCTGAAGAGAATGACAAACAATTATTGGCTAAAAATAGGAATTCTAACCGGGAATGATGAGATCCGTTTCCGACTCTTTCTCTTGTTCTTGATTATCTACTTTATCATCAGGTCCCATGCCAGGGATAAATGCTTCTTCTGAAAACAGGCGCAAGCAGAGTTACAATATGTCCACAACTGAAGAACTGAACAGAATACTATCAAAATTTACCCATTTCATTGTCATCCAAGGAACCATAATCATGAAAAGATCCATGTCCCTTGTCCCTAATTATGTCTCCTGGTTTTTGTCTTGTCCAAAATTTGGAAGTGTGATCGTTTGAGCCAGAACACAAAATGTGGCCAACGGGATGCCAAGCTAAGGTCCATATGATATTGTCGTGTGCCGCTTCAATGGACCCAATTTCCTTTTCACACCTAAACGCAGCAATTAATAATGATTTAGCCAAGTCAATTTATGTACTTCCTTCGCTACACCTAAACTGACCCAACATTCCAAAACATAATTGACCCATCAGAACCTCCAGATGCAAACAAACTTTCATGTTTAGGATGCCATGAAACGCATGACGCTTCTTTCTTATGCCCCCTAAAAACTTGCATTTCTTGATTAAGTTTCCGAATATCGAACAATTTAATTAGATGGTCTCTGGAAGCCGTTATTAGCCAGTTTCCGTTGCTATTCCACCGAGTATCCATTACTGTTGATTTGTGTGCGTGTCTGTAAATTAAATCGTCGATATATGGCTATTTACTAAGGGGAAATAAGTGTATAATTTTTGCATTAGCCCAGCATACGAAACTTAAACTTACATTGTACAAAGTGAAATGCCAGCTTTTGGATCCCATAGCTTTATAGGCTGCTGATTATCCTTTGACCCGGATACAATAATGCCTTTGTGTGGGTGCCAATCTACACTTTTAACATCCGCCCCGTGTCCCCTAAGAACCTTTTCCTCGTAGCAAGTATAAAAATCCCATACTCTAACAGTACCGTCATCCGAACAGGACGCAAACTTCTGATCTGATGGACTAAATGTCAGTCCACGAACTGCTTCTTTGTGTGCCTAAAATTTATTTGAGGAGTAATTAAATGCTAGAGATACCAAATATAAAATGTCATAATTAAATTCTAAAATACACTCTACCTGGTACATTTTCACATTGTTCATATTAGACTGCCAATATTTAACATAGCCTCCATGATCTGCGGTAACCATCCAAATATCGTTATGAGACCAAATCATTGACCTAACAGGACCGTCATGTGCTTGAAGAATCGTTTCAAAATTAAAAGTAAGTCCATTCCATAGTGTAAATTCGCCAGAGGAAGCCCCAGTAACAAGACGCCGACCTTCAGGAGTCCATGCCATGCAGAATATAGGACATCTCATCTTATTCGTTGCAGATTTAACATATCTCGTAGTCACTGAATTTGTGCAATTATCTGGATGCATAGTAGGTGGAACTGTGTCCGGTGCATACGAATAGTCTGGTTCTAAGGCACGCCTATCTCTGTAGTCTCGTTGCCAAACTCGATTCTATTAACACCCAAGGAACAAATAACTGCAATTATAATAATCCTTCACAATACAATATATGACAAACTAACTTGTAAACATTTCACAATAGCCGCATTGTAATCCACCGTTTTTCTAACAAGACTTTTCCTCAATCGTCGCCCATCATATTCCACATTGTCTCCAGCTCCAGGAGTGCTATTGGGTGGATGGGGGTGTGGTGCTCTTGGAAAAGGCCTATACGGTTGATATCCCAGTCGGGGTCTAGGAGCAAACTGACCTCCGTGATGATCCTGATTAAAATGGGAAGGCGGAGGATATCGTGGGGGACCACCCATCAGCCTCGGTTGATGCTGCATCGGAGGTGGGAACTGTGGCGTTATGACGCTCATGTCGGCAACTCGATCGAATGAAAACGAATTATATAATCAACGGTGCTACTGTAACACTTAGTTTAATCTAGATTTCGTCCCCTCGTCACCTGGTTCATCATACTGTTCTTTTATTACGTAACATTATTTAATTAATCTTTGTGCTTTATGATTCCACTTTTCAAATCCCCCAGCGTATTTCCTGCCTCGGCGGGGTGCTGGTGTGGATGCGTATATACAAAAAAATCCAATTTAACAAGGATTGACACACAGAATTAATTAATCTTCAATTGTCCAAAACAAACTATAGAATAATTGAAATTGTACAAAATAAACTTCCGATCGAGTATATATAACACTCAAACACGAATAAGTGTGGCTGTCCTTTTAACCATTTTTGTAAATGTTTCAAATTGCATTTTAGTATTTTTGTATACTATAAAAGTTTTAATAAGTTTTATTTGATACCGACGAAAAAAGTAGAATGATAGTGAATTGATCGTGGTGTGTTGGGCAATGAATTTGGTGGATGCAGTGACCGCGGCAAGCCTCAAATTACTCCGATTCCCCACTGACTTTTGTATGTGAGGATAGTTGGCGGGCAGCGGGATGGTACTTGGCGGGCAGCGGGCTGGAGGATATTTGGCGGGCCGAGTTAGCGGGCACGCGTATTTTTGCATTTTTGCACGTTTCAGGACATTCTAAGACTTTTATTTTCTTGGCGAAAAACTTGTCATTTTTTCTAAAAAAATTTTTAGCGGGCACGCGTATTTTTGCATTTTTGCACGTTTCAGAACATTCTAAGACTTTTATTTTCTTGGGGAAAAACTTGTCATTTTTTCTAAAAAAATTTTTAGCGGACACGCGTACTTTTGCATTTTTGCACGTTTCAGGACATTCTAAGACTTATTTTCTTGGGGAAAAACTTTTTTTCTAAAAATTTTTTTAGCGGCCACGCGTACTTTTGCATTTTTGCACGTTTCAGGACATTCTAAGACTTTTATTTTCTTGGGGAAAAACTTGTCATTTTGTCTCAAAAATTTTTAGCGGGCACGCGTATTTTTGCATTTTTGCACGTTTCAGAACATCCTCAGTCTACTTTTTATTTATTTGGTGATGTACAACGGATTTTTATTATTCTGCCTCGATTTATTTATTCATTAGCATTCAGCAGATTGGAAAATGTAGTTAACTAATAACGAACAGAATTGTATGATTAACTTATAAAGGATTACATACCTACTATAATTATTATTATTTGCAAAATGGTTAACTACATAATAAACATTAACTGGAAAAGTAAGTTTGATACATATTCATACATTGACATCAACATCCTTCAAGTCCTTCTAAGTAGCCAAACCGTGCTTATCTTGTGGCCGACGGGGGCTGGGGTGTAGGGGTGCAATT
>JAQFZJ010000684.1:0-19054 GCA_034695645.1 Folsomia fimetaria
AGTTTCCGCCAGTCCAAGATTTTGACCATGAAGCTAGATGGTAACCAAGTGAGACTTTCCGCCAGACCCCCAAAAAATTCAAGTTTTGAAATTTCCCGAGGTATGAGACTACCTTACTATTACTATGGTTGTCTTAGCTACCTTGAATTGCTGCGACATAAAATTGATGTCGGGTTATTGCGTATCACTTCTAACCAGTTGTATTTTAATAATTATCTTTTCTATACCTATAGATGAGGAAAAGTTTGCACATCACGATTTGCATCCGTATCCCAACGTTGTCAACTGCAGACGAGGAAAGTTTTGTAAATTCCAATAAGTCATAAACCCAGGACCTGTCTACGATCTGCAACAACCAGACGATTGATTCGGCAGCTTTGCCTATACATATATGCTTCAAATTGAACTTAATCGTAAACATCGTAGACAATTATTGCGTAAACATTAGTCTACGAGGAAATACTTAAAACATTTAGACCTTTTTTACACCGGATTGTTGGCTGTTGTCTGAGATGATTATGAATAAAAATAAGCTGAGTTTCCTCCTGACCATTGTAATCAGAGAGAGTATAAATAACCGCATCTAAATCCCGACCCTACTCAACTTCAGTGCAGTCTGCAATCAGCATTACAGACATAACTTTCTTTCTGCAATATACATAATACCATGGATTTTAAACCAGAGGACTACCAAAAACTTAATGCTCCCCAAATCAAACACGGGAAGTATTTGATCGACCGCATTTTGAGTGATAATCCGGACAGGTAATTAATTAGTTAAGTTAATTAACTAATATATTTAAAGCCTGTTAATTAAAATTCTTTGATTTTTGTATCTAGAGAATTTTCTCTCATTCTGGACGTTGGTTGTGGCAGTTCCAACCTAACCCGGATATTGGGGGACGCCATCCCACACGACCGAATCGTCGCTGTCGACATTGACCCCAACATGATCAACTTTGCCATAAATAATTACCCCGCGTCAAAAACAGCTTTGCATATTGAATTTATTATTGATGATATTTCGAAACCATGGAAAGACTTGGACCAACGTCTCACCAATTTGGAGGGGCAATTTGATCTAATCTTCTCAAACATTGTATGGCACTGGATAACAGAATACCCTCAAGCATCTTCAAACCTACATCACCTCCTTAAACCGAGAGGCTTGTTATATTTTAACATCCCACCAACCAAACCAATCCTTGACCATGTTCCAAATGGAAGAAGACAAGCGTTGGAACGCTACATCAAACTTAAACCGCAGCAAACGGAACGAAATGATTGGGTTGGTGCATTGCAACAAAGTGGGCTCTCCATTGTCGTCAATGAACTTCAAAGTTACGAGTATGACTTCAAAGATCCAGAAATGTTGGCGAAATTCGTGACTTTAATTAACAAGTACTACATTACTTTCATTCGTGGCGTGGAATTTGAGAATGAGAAGATCCGATACGAAGTGGTGAAGGCTATGGAAGTTCTTGTCGGCAAGGCGTACTCTGTACCAACAGGAACTCCAGCAAAAAAAGAGATTAATTTGAAGGATTCTCGAATGTATTATGAGGTATTGGTCATTCATGCTAGGAAAAGTGGTGCAAGTGGAGCTTGATATTATTGTAAAAATATGCGAAATTGAGATTTTGCACATTTTATGATACATTGATATCGATTATCAATAACCTTATATCAATATCGAATAAATTGATGAACATTAAAATATTAATGATTAAATAGGTAATTATTTGAAAAAACATTACGAAGTAGGAGAACGCAGAAAATAAGACATATTACTTGTAAGTCAGATAATTATAAAAACGTAGCCACCAATAACCAGGGAAAAATTCTAAAAACCTGAAAGACACTCATTCAAAATTATTACAAAATCATTCCTCAAGAAAAAGCTATGCCTCGAAACGGCAAAATACAACGCTAACCTGATATTAATAACAATTTGCAACGTAATGAAAATATGTATAATGATGTTCTGAAATAAAGCAACTGTGTAGGAACAACATGATAAAAAAACACTTTATTGATGTTGTTATGCCACAAGACACTTGTTTACGGTGCTTGACTACATATTCACAATATCAAACAACATATTATACACCACCCAGTCTAGTCTGAAGTTCAATGTTAAGCCATAAACAACTTATCTGTATTTCTTGCTACATTAAATCTAACGCGTACATGCGTAGTCATGCGGTAGTGCGGTAGCGCGAACCTAACCCGAATTTTTCGGGATAAATTCAGACACCGACAAATCATTGGAATTGACAACGATCCAGCCATGATCACATTTGCACAAACGAACTATCCAAAATCAGCTGCCGGGACCACAACTATATTTATTGTAGAAGATATTTCGAAAAATTGGGAACATTTGGATACAATCTTTGTAAATTTGAGGGACGGATTAATTTAATATTGTGTAGCTTTGTGTGGCACTGGATTACCGATTATTCAGAAGCGTTGGCTAACATATCCCGATTATTGAACCGTGGCGGGTTTTTCTACTCTAACATCGCTCCACCCAAATCGATCTTTCAGTTTCTTCCATCCAAAGAAAAGGAAAGATTTGTGCGCTATATTCAAATAAAACCTCAAAAAAACAGGCTGCAGATTGGGTCGTTGCCATCGAAAAGTATGGACTTGGCGTTATTGTAATACAAGGAAAGAGACAGTGACCAATGCGAAAATGTGCTGAAACATTAGTATGGCTAGGTTACGGTAAAAATAATCTTATCCTGCGTTCATAAATTTTGTGGAACTTCATTATGGAATTAATAATACCGCATTTGTAATTATATTTTTTAACTAAACTATTAATGCGTGTTATTAATTTTGAGATTATTACCACAGTTCCAAAACTCAAACAGAAACAAACAGAACAGAATTCAAACAGAACAATTTTGTAATATTATTTTTGTATTGCACAAAACTTTATATTTCCAAGAGATAAAATTAATTAAAAAGAGCTTAACTTTTAGCAGACGCTATGAAAACGATTCGTTTAATTCGCGTCATATTCCGTTCTTTGATTTGTTCCTAAACAATTATAGAATTATTGCGTGTCCTACGAGTAGGTCATCTTAGCTTCATTGTATTCACGATGTAATTCTACCTGATTTTCTAAAACTAATCCTGGTCAAAAAGTAATGTATAACATTAATTATTTTTGATACAGTAGAAATGAATACGTTTTGTAATTCCTTATTCATATATGGTTAACATT
The DNA here is from genome assembly GCA_034695645.1 of Folsomia fimetaria. Taxonomy (NCBI): domain Eukaryota; kingdom Metazoa; phylum Arthropoda; class Collembola; order Entomobryomorpha; family Isotomidae; genus Folsomia; species Folsomia fimetaria. The sequence continues at coordinate 3,236 of JAQFZJ010000684.1, forward strand.
TCAATGTCAATCATATTTGTAAAACCCGTAATTGTTGCAGTAATAGTTTTCTTTTTAATGACTTGCTTTACCTCTATGAAAAATCGCCTAGTCTAATCTATCATGTCTATGCTCCGCAGCCAATATCCCACATGGTCCTGGAAAAATCCGAGTAAGCAATCTTATCGATTACTCCACAATTCCTGACAATCATAAAAACAAAGAAAATTCATGCCGCCGCCTCCAGAATATCTATATCTCATGTCATGTTATGTACTTTCCCTGCAAAAATCAATCACGTTTCCATTGCCGCTGGTTTAAATATTTTTCAAATTCGCAATAGTAGCACTTATCACATAGGGACGGAATCCAACACGATTATTCCCTAAAAATGAAGGAGTTATATGGAAGTAAAAAGTATAATAATTGGTGAAATTTGCGAATATATCTATATCTTTCGGTACACTTGCTCAATCTGTTCCTGATCAAATTCCAACAGTTTTACAGGATATCATCCGAAAGTATCATCTATGAACTATGCGATATATGTGTAGTAGTCTCCATCGCCTTGAGAGCAAACTCATAGATAAAAATTCCGCTAAAAGCATTTGCATGAAAGATTGAAAAGCTAAAATATCTTTATATTCCCAAAATCGTCAACTTTGTTTAGCTCTTCATAGTAAAGGATTTTAGGGTAGAAAGGTTCACAAACATAATATTGGCAACATTATATTGTCTATAATTGGAATATTGGTGCAGCGTAAAAATTTAGGTGGCGAATAGCAGGGTTGAACTCAACGGTGACGAAGAGGTATTCCTCAATTGTGTTAGGGTGCAAAAGCTAGTAACTTCACTTCCGCCATTTCATGAACATTTCTTGTCACCTTGATCATATATTGTCAGGAGGGAGTTTGCTCACAGTGAGCGTATGGATAGGATTTTTCATGGGGGGTGGTTATCTCTAGTTTCGGTTTCGCGACTAAATATTAAATTCTATCCTAAACAAGTCACAGTTACCATTAATTATATTAAGCTTGTAAATTACTTCCATATATGTCCAACAATTACTTTTGTCGTGTATGAATTCCAAGGAAGATGTTTGAACACTTTGTATCCCTGTTGTGCTGCAATGGACAGAAAGACGACACTATCAGGGTTGGAATTGCCCAATCCAAAGCCGTTTTCAACTCCGCAACTAGCACTCCGGAATCTGTGGGGTTGGTTGGGATCCAAATTGCATCATGCAGAAGACGAATGAATTTTTTAACTTGAAACTACAGCACAAAAAATTAATGCAAACAATAACGATTCATATAACATATAATTTATAATAGAACTATAATATTAAATAATAATAGAACATATAATTTTCCTTAATTCATAGGATTAAGGAAAATTATATATTCCAATTAATTCCAAATACAAATTATTGTGGGGCTTGTACTGATGGGCGCCGATTATAAATACAATCAGTCGGAATGAAAAAAGATAAGGAAATGGGATTTCAGCTCAGCTTAAGTACAGCCAAAATAAGGAATCCTCTGTCAATAAGGAATCCTCAGGCCGGATCTTACAAAAACCCAGGGCTTGAAAGATTCATCCAAATTATATCAATTATTAAATGCATGCTAATTGTTCTCCTTCAACAAAAGTATAATAAAATACATTTTGATGAAGCCAGCAGCGGATCAAGTTTTCAGTACTGCGACCCCTGTGTGACGGAAAATTTGATGAACAGTTAATATGGTTGCTTTTTATCCTGACAAGATGAGGGTTGAATTTTAATAACACTTTTTACTCGGGATGACTGACTAACTTCGATTGAAAAAATATATCCCGTGTAAGATAGTTGGGAATTTCAACAACCGTTCAATTTAATGCATGTCATTTATCGTCATTTGTTTTATTTCGAATTTTAACATACAAAGGCATGCAAAGGATAACCGGACAGGACAAGGTTTTTTTTAACAATTAAAGCTTAGCCAATTCCTCGACGCTGCCAACTCCATCTCGGTTGAGGAGACTTTCATGAACGTAAATCTGATCCATTTCAATATTTCGGATGAAAACCAGTCCATTCTTTTTCAGAAATGCTGTTAATTCTGTCTTTTCTTCCGCCGAGTAGAAGTACACTTCCAGAATAAGGACCTGTTAATTATTAATTAATCGGTGATCGTAGATAAATCAATTATGACATTCTTTCTCAAAGTCTCATACCTTAATCAAAATTTTGTCAAACGGAAAATTTTTCAGCACTGCAAATTCTGCTCCTTCAATATCAAAACTGAAATAATCAATTTCTTTTAATCCTACAGAAGCTAGGATGGAATAGAGTGGCACGGATTCTATGCCGTCCAAATAAGTCCAATTCGATATCACCCCAAACTTTGATAAATCCCACGCTGGTCCAAGTCTTGCACTTAATGTCCACGTTTCTGGGACGGACATGTTTACCTGCAGATTGTCACGGTTTATTTAAATGTGATTCATTATGCAATTCCCTTGATAATAAATTAATAGAATCGGCGACTTTACCACTTTTGGATAACTCCCCAATGATAAGCAAACCGTTGCGAGCCAGGATTTTCTCGCACAGTCTCTTAAAACTGGAATTACTTTAGGATTGCACTCAATCAAAACGCCACTCCATGCTAGTTCAATTTCCAACTCGATTGTATTCGAAGATTCGCCAGAGTTTGCTCCAGCCTCGAGAAATACACCGGCTCGCTAATAATTTTTTTGTAAAATCCATAACATGTAAATTGCGAGATTAAGTAATTATTGGACTAATTACTTAATTATTTACTCACCTTGTCTTTGTAAAATGTTCGAACCCATTTACCCAAGCTAGTTTTTTGGTACTTTGGAAATTTCAAGTTGTATGGCTTATCCTTTGGGGGCGGCTGAGTGATATATCGAGCTCGGACATAACGAATCAGTTTAGGATCGGTTTGTTCCATTATTTCAAAATTTTCTTGGACAAATAAAATCTCGTCGAGGACAGGGTCGGTGGTATCAATTTCATCCTCTTCCATCAACAAAGATGACATAAATTGTCCCGATTTTGGGATGAAAGTTTTCCTGTCTTAAAAGTAGGGAGTGAAAATAATGCGGTGTGCAATTGCATGCAAAATATGTGTGTTGATCTCACCCAAATCAGCAAATCCCAAATTACCAAAGATGAGAATATATATTAGAATCAGAAATCCGGAAAACAATAAAAATTTGCAAACCCTATTTCCTCTTCCTCTTTTCGTCACATTTTCCAAATGTCCTGCACTCCTATTGATTTCGTACATTTTGAAATGGCAAACAGAGTTACTTCGAAACTAAACTAAACTAAAGCAGAACTCTGCAACAAAATCTTGTGTAATAATGTAGGAGGATTGAATTTTAGTTGATACAAATTCAAAGGGTAAATATATTTTGGTAAAACATATTACTAGCTACTAGTAATAAACGAATGTAAATACTCTAAATCTGGTATCCACGGGAACAAATATGTTTAAAAAGCTGTGCAAATAATGTTTGCGGTGTTTGTTTATGACAATTTTGTTTGACTCGTGTGCATAATTGAATTCTCAAGCTGGCAACTCATAAAACTTTAAAACAGAATATTACATAAAAACTGACATTAGACATAACTAAATCCAACTCTGTTTAAAAATCCATTTGAAGCCGATTTGAAATTTTATATCGTTAATAATGCTTATTGTGCGTTACATGATGGCCCAATTTGGGAGTTATCTCAGCTTATCCAATTCCACTACGCTTGTTATTTCAATAATAATTACAATTAGTTTATTTGTACTAATTAGTCGGACATTGTTGGCAATTGTGGTTGATGATTTTGAGGTGAACACGTTCAAAGTGGGTTTTGAATTGTTTACGAATTTCACATATTTTTGGACACTTTGGGCATGATTTATTCTCAGATGTCCAGTTGGACGTTTTGATTTGAGTCGTGAAAATCGATCGACTTTCACCCGACCCGGAAAAGTTGGTATGCATAGTATATTTTTCGCTAGCTTTCCCATGATATCTCAATTTACAGTTCATAAAAATCTTCCCATGTACATATAACCCATATTATCCGGGATTAATTCCGTTTGTTAAACAGCTCTGTCTTCTTAATAGAAAGTACAAACTTTAGCACTCTGCCAGAATTCCATGTATGCATGTCTATTTTTGACTGTTTTCCCAGCAAGATTGTCCTCTGCACTTGATAAATGTTTGCATTATCATTCCATCTGACGCCACCACCAATAATGTTTGCTTTATAAATTGTAAAAATCATATTCACAATACCAAGAAATATAAATATGTATAAATTCCATAATTTATTATGGATTAAGTAGTCGTATTATTAATTACATTTACAATTTCAATCATCTTATCATCTACGAACCGTACTAACATCCAGACCTTTACTTAATTTAACATCCTTACACCAAAAATCCTTGCTGACCGTGATCACCTCCAAGTTTGCATACGTCTTCAACTTGTGTCTATTCTTCATCGCCATATTTTTGTAGTACACACTTGGTAAGAACACCCTCAACGGTCGACTCCTAAGACGTTCCTTATTCATCGTTTTCCTCTTTCCAAATCCAACCCGGATATCATGCACTTGAATCTTGATCGTTGGAAGAATCATATCCACCACAACCTGCGCCGTCTTCAAGCCTTCCTCTCCTTCTGGAATATTCCTCAACAAAATGTTATGGCTTCCAGGATGCTTCACCTTCTTCTTGCGATATTTCCCCCTCTTCAACAACGCCACTCGGCGCAGATGGCGAATCCGTTTGAAATGCTGTTTTAACTTCCACTCCCGATTGTACACGGAAGAGCAAAGAGTACAGTTCCACGTCTTTTCGGAAATGTGATCAATCTCAATGTGATCTTGGAGGTGGCGTCGTCTTTTAAAATAATTGGGACAAAAGGGACAATAATTGGCCCTAAGTTTTGTACCAATGTCATGAACTTCAGCCTTGTGTCTCCTCTGGCTTCTCGGAGTTGAGAGAACCTTCCCACAAATATCACAGGGAGTTGAGCGATTCATCTTCTTGTACTTGTCCCAATGTGACTCCTTCCCAAAGTGGGCGTGAGCTTGGTGTGATTTCAAGGTGCAGGCACGTTTAAAAGTTGTCGGGGTTGGGCAAAGGGTGCAAATGAAGGGTCGGTCGTCCTTGTGCACGATAGAGTGTAGTTTGAGATTGGCACGGGATGTGCAGACCTTATCACATTGATAGCAGGTGAAAGACTTTTTAGAGCGGAGATATTGACCACACGGGATTTCGTGGGAGGAGCAGGATTGGAGAGAGGTGAAGCCTTTTTCGCAATACATGCAGAAATGAGAAAAGTCTTGTTCTTGAACTTCGTCTTGGAGGAGGACTTTATCCCAGCAAGGAGTCATGAAGTCGTCGTCAGCGGGGACAGGAATGTGGATAAATGGTTCTTCAATCTCTATCATATCGCTAAGTATTGGTTCCTCTGGGATTTCTATTTTGGGTACAATAAAAAAAGATTGAGAATTGGCCACATCAGCAATTCTTTCAAGTTTTATGAAACATTCTTTTAAGATTATTGCAGTCGTTTTGATTTTAACAGGTATTGCTTTCTTCTTCTTGTCTTTCTCTGTGTCATCACTTTCCATTTTTGCAATACATTTTGAAATTTGTTGGCTGGCGAGAGATTTGGATTTTCTTGTTCGTCGGGATTTTTTCGGTTCGTCTTCATCATATTCTATTTTTATGTCAGCGTTACGCACCTCTTTCTTAACTTTGAACAGTTGTTGTGGATCAATTACAAAATCTTCATCCTCATCTTCTTTCTTTATTTTCACACTATGGAATTCCGGGTGAATTGCAAAGAAATCTTCATCGCCTTCCTCTTTTTCTTTCTTAATTCTCAATTTTAATTTATCATTGTATCTTTGCCGTATAATTTTCGTCCTTTTTCTTTTTTCTAAAACTTCCTCATCCTCCGATTCTTCTTTGATATTGAGGTCCCTTCTTTCTTCCTTTCTCTTATGCGCCATTGATCCAACATGTCTCTGGAGTTTGCAATTAGTCGCAAATTTCATGTCACAGACGTCACAATATGCATTTCTGACTTTGTTATGCACATGTTTAATATGGGTTCTTAGTACTTGAGCAATCCTGAACTCTTTGGAGCAGTGGGGACATTCAAGACGACCATATTCTCGATGAGAGACTCGCACATGTTGGCGAAAGGTGTTCCTATGGCGAAATATCTTGCCGCATTCTTTGCACTCCAATTTCGGTTGGATGTTGCCATGGACAGTTTCAACATGGACCTATAAATAAAAGATGAACGATTGAAATTAATATACTTGAACACAACGGTTGCCATGACTACCCTCTCACCTTTAAATTCTCTGGCCTAGTAAACTCAAATCCACACTGGGTGCAAGGGTATTTTCTATCTCGATGAGTTTCTTTGATGTGTCGCCAAAGCGCCTTCTTATCTTTTGAAATTCGCCCACATTCCCGACATTTGAGAGGTTCTTCTTCAATATGATACGTTTTTTGATGGAGGGCGAACACTTCTTGATTTGGAAACCTGGACAATACACAAATCCTATTTCAGTTTCAATAGAATGACCATCAAAAAATTGTGTTCGTTAATTACCTAGTAAATCCACAAAATTGACAACGAAACTCGGCACTGATGTGTTTAACACTATGATGGACTTTGATCGAACTTGCAGACACAAAAGTTTCAAGACAAATGGGACATTCGTACGAGATTTTGTCATTTTCTAACTGGATAACTTTGACGGAAAGGCTGCCACCGTGTTGGAGGTCCACCGTGACCTTATCCGGAATGCAGGTGGGTTTGTTTGGAGACATACTGCACCGCGCCTTTAACCTGTTGGAAATTTTATGAAAACAAAGTTTAAAATGTGGAAGAATTTATAAAACTGTGAATAAATAAATAATATTATGTAAACAAGATTTATTGATATGCATGCGCTGCATCAATAGAAAATAACGGTTATAATAATAATTCAGGCAGTATGTACTTATTTACCTTCTTTCTTCTTCTTATTTGTTATAAATATAATACAATTATTTCAGACAATAATAAACCGAACATCTGAATAAGATCAAAACAAGAGAAAGTAAGGTGTTGTTTCCACGTGCAGTGTGCAGTTACTAGCAGCTGAAGATGAGTAACATACCGGGACGACGGAACCGGGACGACACCACCAACATGAACAAAGGGATCATGAGACTGGTTTTATTTTTTGTTGCATATGGAAGGTGTAATATATTGCTTAATTAATTTGATAATTGTCACATGTTTCTGTTTGTCAACCTAACAAAAACATAAAATAAAATGTATTATAAGAATGTATAATGTGTACATATTGAGGCATCAATCAGTGTACTTGAACCTTAAGTTAAACATAAGAAAGAAGTGCATATTATAGCTCTCATTTATTCGCTGTTTTCTATGCATGAGTTGAAAAGATTTGACTACACTTCTTTTAAATTTAATTTATTCCAAAACTATTCGACAGTCGAATTTAGACTATTACAATTTGCAGTACAAGGATATCATTCAATCTGAAAGCAATATATTAATTACAGGCAACTTATTGATCGATAATTAGTTAAAAGATAAGATTACGGACTATCTAACTTCTTTTTTTGCAGAATATTATTCATCTCTTGTGCAAAGATATAAAGTTACATGGCTGGTTCTGATGGCAAAAATCCAATGCGGCACAAACACTTTCCCATTCGACAAGAAGCAAAGCCATGGTTGTGTGTGATTCCTTGAACAACGCAGCAGTAGGAGCACTTCAGGCTGGTTGGCCAGTAACAAGTATTGTCACATTGAGGAAGATTAATGTCAATTTCTTCACCCGGATTGCCCACGGTTGGAAGGGAATAAGTTGCGTCAGGGTTATCTTGTTCCGTCTCAGCCTGGATTTATATTTTGACATTAATTTCTGCAGAATTTTGTAACATGAATGAATATAGGAAGAAGCTTGTCAATTTACCAATCCTCCAGAAATTATCCCCATTGATAAGATGACCAGAATGCGTATACTCACTATATTCATTTTAGCCGGTTCCAATAAAACCCTTCTTTGTGGTGTAGTATGGGAAAGTAGCCGCGAGTAGTAGTGAATCCGCTTGTAATAATTGAATAGAGAAGTCAAGAATTCTAACAATAGTTAGTTATCTTCTATCATGGAATATAGTTTAGCGTGTTGATTTCAACTGAAGAATGAAGTGGATTGACTAAGCTGACTTGGATTAAATATTAAATTCAGACGGAAACTGATGCCGGTGCACCGTGATGTGATCTTCGTATGTACATAGTGACGCACGCACGTTCAATAATGGCATCGAATTGCACTTTGACGTGGTTTGCATAATTCCAAAATATTCAATTAGCCTTCATTTCAACATGATTCAACGTATGTATTCCAAAATCCATTTTCGGGAAACAGTCTTTGCTTGGGTGACTAATGCAAGCTCTAATTTATATGATTTTATTTCTGTATAACAATTGGAATGATCATGTACTCGTATTATGCGTCACGCGTCACAGTGCCCAGTGGATATGAATACGTGTTATTATCTCAGCATGGTAGGAATTAATAAAATAAAGATGATTGGCACAGTAATGAATATTAACGTGTTCTATAACAAAAGGGAGTTACTTTTTTAACACCATAAACTACAATGGGAATATATGTATGAGCTGTTCTTAAGAACCGTTCTCTTTTATTAGTACAAGATCAAAAGCTTTGCCTTTACATACAAAGTTTTAAACATACTCCAAAGTGAAAGCTTGCAATTTCTTTGTGAAACACCTTCGCACGTATCTTTACTCATAATTTAATCCGCCGTACTGCTGACGGATATAAAAGAGGAAGGTGGATTGTACGAATCTTCTTATTGCATTGTTGGTGTGCATTTCATCGAAATTATGTATTCGGTGATGTAATGTGTATACCCACCCATTACACTCATTTTCAGATCAAATGCCAGTTTACCGCTTATACAAATTCTGTTAACAACCCAACACCTGTTTTTATTATTTTGATTTGGTTTGTATCTGCCTTGTGTTTAATATGTATGTCCTATTTAACATCATCATACAACGCCTCCACCTCCACTTCCATTCCACCCACCTGAATCCACTCGTAGTTAAAGAAATAGGGACAATTCATTTCGTACACACTGAATGATAGAATGGACAATGAATCATATGTTACGGTGATATTATATATGTAACTGTTTTTACAGCAAAAATAAAATTTGCAAAACATCATATAACACTAAAAAGTCAAGAGTTAAGTTTGCTTATTGGTGAACAAAGTGTCAGCTATCCAAAGTTTCCAGAAGCTTTCACAGCCACATTCCTCTCAGGATAAAATAATGTAATTCAATTGTAATGTTTGTATTTACAAAACTTTAGGATCAAATTTAAACCACCCACATAATTAATAATATTACCCAACCAAAAGTAATATAAATGCCAATCATTATATTGCCAAACTTGTAATGTTTTCACCCAACCATTAATAATAGTATCACCCAACCAAGAGTAAATAACTTAAACGTAAATTTCCATATGTTCAAACGATAGTTAGAAGAGTGCACATAAAATAACATAATTTACTTTGTGCTAATCATAGGTAATGCAACAAAAAATGAACTTTATTGAGTAAGTTACAAGAGTTGAGACCACACACAGCCCTAGACTTTAGTTACATATGTCTTGAAAAATGTAAAACAGGAAATAATAAGTGATTATAAAAGTATTAAGCTTGTAAAAAATCAAACTTTGTTTGTGTATTTAGTGTTTTTCCGCATTGGGAAAAATATTACTTGGTTGGGCATAAGTGTGGGTAAAAAAATTATTGGCAAAACTATTAATTTTCTGTGGGGAAAAGTATTAAAAGTGTGGGTGGTCTTACAGGCACCCAAAACTTTATATTTTCAGAACTTAAAGAAAAAAGCTGAATACGGAACATGACTCGGACACAGGTTTATAGACATACAGATACATGACTCATTTTAACAGTTTTATAATACGACATACTATTTCCACACTAATTAAAACTGATATTAATTTGCAATCCCTTTCATGTCTAAATGCGAGTGATTTAAGCGGACATTACACAAATGCCACCTATAAATATAAATAAATTAAATATCTACAATGTGCCCTTCAATCTTGACTATTTATTTAACTGTTTAACCTAATTTTTCCAAATTAAGGGCAGTAAAACTTCAATCACGTATCTCAAAGTATTTCGTATGAAAATATATTCTCCAACACTCCATCCATTAAATACATAGATGCCGTCTTATTGTATAAAGAATCAGGTTGAACATATACATGGACGAAGAGTGAATGACAACATATCACGAATTGATTTATTATTTACAATCATTCTGTGAATCTGTGAACCAAGTCCGAATTTATATCCGGGAAATTGATTTACTCCGACTTTTCTCCTGTGCGTGTGCTTTCTGTCAATCAATACGTTGCCAATATTTAATGACTTTTACATCTGCAACTCAACTCAAGACGCACGCAACTCAATTCAACTGAGATTTTTGGAAAGTTACATAAGGACAAAAAAGTATGTATGTATGTTTATTTGGGCACGCGATGACAATGATATTGACGACACGTATTCGTTCCATTATTGACTGACGTTAGTGGATTTTTCCAATTCGGAACAATTCTATGCATAACATACATACATATGGCACCCATGATTAAGTAAGGCGTCATTTACTATATTTGGGTGGACCCCAGCACAAGTGGTCATGAAACCCTGCACAATTTCGGGGCCCTTTCTCCTCCTCCTCTTCTTAAGTTGGTGGTATCCTCATTCAGCCTTGGCTCAAAATGGGGATGAAGCTACTTCCGAGCAATTTCAATATAAACACATTGTCTTAGGTAAGACAATTAAAAACAAGAAAATAAATTATTGTCCTTTAAACAAAAATACTTTTTCAGGTGTCCTCATCAACGTGGAATCCATCTCCCTCCTCAACGCACCCAACTTCCGGTCTAATTTCGTCTCCATGATAAACACCACTCTCAACTCTCTGAACAACAACACTTACAACCCCACCCACACTTCCGGTACGCGTCGCCTTCGTCCCATTTCCTTATCCGGTTTGTCCTCCACCCTTTCCGCCCATAATTTAACCGGTTTTACCAACACAACCACTAATAAAATTGCATCCGTATCACTTCACGTGATGGACGATCTTTACGACGTCTTAGAAGATGTTCCCGACATGTCGGTCCTCTTCACCCTGTTAAATTGTGAGGAAACGCACTACATGAATAAAAAGATTACAACCCGATATGGAACGGTGGTGCATATTGCAATAACGGAACCCGGGTGCACCCGCCTTCCCACCTCTTCCTCGATAAATCTTCCCTTAACATCGATTCGCCGTAATGCCGACCTTCTCCAACTACTCATTGACATCCGGTCGCAGCGAATTCTTCCTGGATGGAAGGAAGCCATTATTATTAACGATGTGGAAGCAGGAGATGAAATTATCGATGTTTTTGGACAAGGCTTCTCATCACAGGGGGAAAATCTGCCCACAATTACACAAACCATTTATAATGTGGATTCCATGAGTTTGCAATTGGAGTTTTCTAATCAGATAGAAAGCGTTTTAGCAAAATATCAAAAAACTGCGCCGGGAAATTTTATCGTTATTACGAAATCAATCAATGTCAATCGTGTTTTAGAAGCGGTATACATCGACATTTTATTTTCGATTAATTTAGTAGTGACTTAATTTATTTAATTAGGCAAGTCGAGTTGGAATGCTGTCAATTTTAAAACAATGGGTTTTTATATCTCCCGACCCCCTTGATCCTTTCTTTAGTTGGAATTATATTGAAACTAAAATCATTGATGATGGTGTTAATGTTGGATTTATTATGAATTCTTCCATTCCTTCGTTGGAAGATGTTTCGGTAAGATAGATAGATGATAGATAAGGTAGTTTATATGTGATAAGTAATCGACACGTTATTTGTTAGTCTCACTTATTCAAATTCTAACAGACTCACAATCATCTTTATTGTGACACTGAAGCACTTATCGTCCTCCTCTCAGATGTTGTGGAATCTCTTGCTGTGTGGGAGTTTGACATTTTTCTACAAGGTAATAATATTCGTATTTAAATTCTTGTTTTTTTTATCCTTAAAATCTTATGTCACCCCTTGGTCTCATCCCCAGTGTCCAATGAAGAATGGGACATCATTAAACCTTCCCGAGCCGACAGAGTGGTCAACATTACCGGCACTATGACCGATCAACTTAGTGATCGTGTTCTATCCGTTTGTGACAAGAATTCATCTACCTGGAACCTACAAGCAGGGTACTAACAAAATTTGCATGCAAAATAGTTACATCAGTTGTTTGGCGTATAAATAGAGAGAATGGAGTCAAGGGCAAGCAAATTTTTGAAGTGGGATGGTGGAATCCACTCACCGGGTTAAGAATGACGGACGATCTGCTTCCCCATGTCGTCGGAGGTTTTAGGGGAAGGCGAATTGCGGTTGCGTCAATGCATGTGAGTCATTTTTCACAAATTTGTATTCGGGTTTTTGCAAGTTTGCCATTTTATAGTTCCCACCTTGGCAAATCATAACTCGAGAAGATCCCAATAGCGAGGACAATGTGACATATTCCGGTCTCATGTTTGAAATTCTAAACCATATGGCAAAAGATTTAAACTTTACGTTCAAAGTGTTTGAACCACGACCTGGAGAAACATGGGGACATTTACAGAGTGACGGAAGTTGGACAGGGATGATGAAAATGGTGGCTGAAAATAAGGTCGTTATTGCAGCAGCAGCTTTCACCGTGACACCAGAACGAGCAAACTATGTCGATTTTACGCAAGTAATTGAGAGAGAGGCGTACGGTTTTATGGTGAATCGTCCATCCGAATTGTCTCGCGTCCTCCTATTTGCGGCACCATTTAGTTATCCTGTAAGGAAGCAAGGACTGTTAATTTTTTTACATAAATACTAAACTAATTAATTAGTTAATTAACAATAATGTTGTATGTATCTAGGTTTGGATCTGCATAATCATAACGGTGATTATTGTCGCCCCCATTTTAAATGTAGTCCACTCTTCCAGCTATTATTATGTGTACTACAAAAAACTGGGGCATGAAGGTTTATTCAAAATGAAGAATTGCTACTGGTACATTTATGGGTCATTGCTGCAGCAAGGTTAGTTGGTTATGTATATAATGCATGCAAATTATGACAAGTTTGCAAAAAAAAAATTGGCAAATTGTAGGAGGAATACATCTTCCCGAAGCCCTAAGTGGAAGAATGCTACTCGGTTTCTGGTGGCTTTTTGTAATTGTGACGGTGACCACGTATTCCGGAAATTTGGTGGTTTGTCCATAATATTAATCTTGTGTTATGCATGTGTGATAAATTTGCATATTAATTGCACAATTAATTCATTTTCATTTTCAGGCTTTTCTAACATTTCCCAAAATTGAGAGTCCTGTCAATACAGTGGAGGATTTGACACATTTTCGTGGCGTGGAGTCTTGGGGTTTTCTTGCTGGGAGTGTGATTGAAGATCACCTCATGGTACTATTTATCATGTTTCATACTTTTAAAGAGATACTAATTGACCAATATTTTCGAAACCTTGCAAATTTTAGCGATCACAAGAACCAAAATTTGAACTCCTTTATAAGAAAGCCATAAAACATGCTGCCTTCAACAGATCCGTGTTAAACATGGTTAGCCATCACCAACATGCTTATATCGATTGGAAAATTGTGCTTTTAAACTCAATCCGAGAATCCTTACAAACCACGGGAAAGTGTGAATACATTATCGGTATGAATTATTTTGCGATTTTACTATTGACTCTACATTTTTGCAATATTGTTTTAGAAAACATTGTTTAGATATTGTTTTTTTTTAAATTGTAGGATCGGAAGAATTCTTTGAGGAAAAGATTGCTCTCGCGATGCCCAAGAAATCGCCGTACTTGCTACTCTTCAACAAACAGTAACCGCAATAATCAAAAGATGTATTAAACGTTAATTAATTTAAAAAAAGAAGATATTTCTTATTATTAATCAGGGTGAGCCAAATGTCGCAAACAGGTCTGCTAAAGAAATGGAAGAGTCGCTACTGGCCTGGAAAAGATCGCTGCACCAAACTAACCTTGACTGCAGGAAATCGTAAGGTTGGGATTGGAGATATGCAGGGATCATTCTATCTTCTCTTGATGGGCTTTTTGATTTCACTTATTGTCCTCATTGTGGAGTTTATTATAATCCGGAGGAAAAAGAAGAGAATGATTGACACCCTTAAGATACTTGTGGGAACAAAAAAAGATTCAAAATTTTGGACACAGAAACAGTTCCCATTTCTCCAGTAATATAGGATCAGTATAATACGCTAGAAATAAGATGAAACATGTTTGTAAAATAGTCAAGATTATTTGCTAATTATTGCGAACATTAAAATTGTAGATAAGATTTGTATTTATTGTGTAATTATATTGTACAATTATTCCATTGACACCGCTACGCATGCTTGCACAATTTAAATGATAAATTCAAATGATATCGATTCATCTAATTATTCAACAGCGTTAAAGTATTCGGTCCACTTATATTGAAATTTGGTTTTACTGTCAGAATGGTCTTAGCTCTTCGTAATTTTTGATCGATTTGATAACATCTACAATAACTGAGGGCTCCTCTAGACTTCGAGCAGCTAAGTAACTTAAATGATATCTTGCTTCTAAATTTATAGATATTGTGAAGCTAATGCACATATTGAATGATGCTTATCAACATGAATTAATAATTGATTCACTCGAAATCGTATGGCTATAATGATATGATTGTATTGTGCCAAATTTGTTTTCTAGGACAAATTTGGCACAATACAATCATATCATTATAGCCATACGATTTCGAGTGGATCAATTATGATAATTGATTCACTTATTTCTAGGCTAGAAATAATATCAGTAAGACGAATTTGCTTGTATAGATGAACATCTGTAACTACTGATTCAGAAGGTCTAAAGTAAGGACATTTATTGGGAGATCTATTAAATAGATTCTATTTGACAGAAAACTACGGCACAATATTTCCACAAAATACACAATCACCACAACAATCAATACATTTTGCTACTACACAAACAGTTTATGTTCCAATTTGTGATGTGCACTCAATGACATAAGACTTGGTGGAGGGCAAGCCAATAAGATCCTTACTTTAACGCAGAGTCTATAACCTTATATATGGAGATGCTACCGAACCCATTTTGATCTTTCATGCATGAAGTGTTTAACCATAATAATTGTAAGTGAAAATTGTACTCATTGCAGGTCACTTCATGTCGATTATACTTACATTTAGATAGTTCAACGTAAAGCATAATAAGCATAATAATGGAAATGCTATCTATGGCCAATGCGGAAACTGTACTAATTTATAATGCGGTTGCATAATCCCGGAAATATTAGAATAAGGTCATATTACTGTATTACGCAGAAGTTGTATGTGAATTTCATTATAGAGACATGCGGAAATTTACTTTAGTTTCGTATAATATGCGTGTAATTCATAAATTGATTACTTCCTTTATTCCGGTTGGCTTGGCATAAAATCCAGGCGAGGCATTGTGTGGCATAATAGAGTCTGTGACCATCCCTTGACCCACAGGACCTCTGCTTCGTCCCTTCCCTGGCCAATGTGGTACCTTTGCCTTGACTAGCTCAGTTCACGACCTCTTATGCT